>JARHVA010007976.1:567500-576663 GCA_037957365.1 Torreya grandis | reverse complement strand
AGATATGTGACAAATTATGTTTCAAAGTGTAGAATATGTTAGGTAGCTAAAAGAAATGCATAAAATATTAGACTATACATGCCATTACCTATTTCAAGAGGACCATGGATAGATTTGAGTATGGACTTTGTGTCAGGATTACCAAATACACAAAGAGGTAATGATTCAATTTTTGTTGTTTTAGATAGATTTTTTAATATAGTTCATTTTATTGCATGTGAGAAAACCAATGATGCCACTAAGGTTACAAATTTATTTTTTATAGATATTGTGAGATTGCATGGTGTTCCAAGCAATATAACTTCAGATAGGGACACAAAATTTATAAGTCATTTTATAAGAACTTTGTGAAAGAAGATGGGTAATAAGATATAATTCAGTAGTGCATATCAACAACAAATAGACAGATAGATAGAAGTTGTGAATAGGATCTTGGATAATTTATTGAGATGCATAGTGGGAGAGAAGCCAATGTAATGGGACTTGGATTTACCACAAGCAGATTTTGAATATAATAGTTCAATGAATAGATCAATAGGAAAGCCATATTTTCAAATTGTTTATGGGAGAAATCCTATGGGTATGTTAGATTTGTTACAATTGCCAATTTCAAATCAAATTAGTGATGATGCAGAAGCATTTGCAGAGTATATACAATAGTTACAAGGAGTAAAAAAAAGTTGTAGGAAAGTAACGAGAATTATAAAGTAAAAATATATGTCATAAGAAAATCCAAGGTATATAGAGAAGGAGAGTTGGCAATGGTTTACTTGATGAAAGAGATATTTAGAAAAGGCACATACAATAAGTTCAAGTGCAAGAAAATTGGACCATGTAGAATTGTGAAGTAAATCAATGATAATGCCTATAAGGTAAGTTTACCATAAAATTTTGATATATCTCTAGTATTTAATGCTTAATATTTATATGAATTCCAAAGAGAATATGGTGAATATGATGAATATGAAGAATTAAATTGGGAGCAACATGTTCTGAAGAAGAAGAAGAAAGAAAAAATAGCATAGGTTTTTTATATGAAGATAGTGAGCTCAAGGCAAGGGAATTATAATAGGTATTTGATGTAGTGCGAAGGATTTTAGCAAGAAAACAACAATTGGATTATAGAATGGGAGATGAAAAAGATTGATAAAGGCAAATGGCCATAGTATAATCAGGGCAACTCATAGGAGTTGGGTTGTTTTCAACTAGAGGATAATGATGCAAAAAAAATAGGCCAACATTCTAGAGGCCATAAGTTTTAATCCATAACTCTGGTTGACCTCTTCCATGTGCCAAAATGACCATATCAAAAGATTTGTTTCAATCCTAGGGTGTTCTACCATTTTAACAATGTTTTCAATATTTTTGAAGGCTATATGTGATCATCTAAGGATCCCAAATTATGATTTAATTATTTTTTTGAGTTTTTTCTATTTTTAAAAATTGTATATTTTTATAACTAGACATCAACATCAATTTAATTTCATCCCATCATCTAATTATAGTTTATAAGATATTTTAAGAGATTTTTAGGATATTTCAAGAGTTTTTAAAAGTTAACATTTTTTTTTGCATTTTAGTTTTTTTTTTTTTTTTTTTTTAATAAATAAATTTTGCATGTAAACTCTAATTTATAAGTTGAGGCTTATTTAAGCATGGTTTTGGTTTGTAATTATTTCAATCAATTAATATGAATCAATTCTAAGTATTGTTTTAAGATCTTGGCTGATTTGTAATTTTCTTGTTCTTGATAGTTTTTCGGTTTATTAGAGTCCCATTTGAATCAATACAATCTTTCACAACATCCTTTTCCACCCTCAATAATATAAAATGACAAATAAAATATGTCACAACCATACATTCTATAAACCCATTTTCAATTGGTGATGTAGGTCATGTAAATCAAAACACTACCATGAATCCCAATTCAGTGTATAGTATGAGCCCTTTAGCATATGGTATCACCTGAAATACCTCATTATTGAGATTCACCATCATTACCCAATGTGCATGTTGAAATATTTTAGCATTGGCATGTTATTTATTACCTTACCCTTTCTTTGAGGGGTCCAATTTGGGTTTTTTATATGTTGTTAAGAATGATTTAATTTATATAGAGGTTAATATATTCAAAATAAGGATGAACATAATATAAAAGATAGACTCTATTATCTAAATGTAACTAAAAATTATAAGGTAAAAGATAGACTATTATGTTTTATTCTTCAGATAGTTCTCTTTTCCAATATCTTAAATGTTTGGGATTTATATTTTACTAATTTTTTATGAGTATGAAGTGGTGGTTCACTAGTAATGAGTTAAACAAACATTTTAAAATGATTTTCTTGTGTTTATTTAGAAATGATACATTTCTTATAATTTTTTGTGGTAGAGGTAGTATACCTAGTTATTCCTTTAATAATAATAGTAAGTAGAAAAACTTTTTTATTTCTTACGCATGGTGTAGAACAATTCTAAACATTATTTGTTGATTAATAAAATTTCATTAAGAAATGTTTTATTTGATCACAAAATATATTTAATTTGGGTGTTCTGCATTGAAAATCTATAAATTATTTTGTTTTTATGTGTAGGTTGATTAATACATGTGAATGGCTCCAATTTTATTTATGGTTGAAGTTATGAAGCCCAATGATGTCTACATCATCCATTTCAATGGTTCTTGATGGGTGCATGTGAGACAAGGCTTCTTATTTATATATTTACATCTCATTTGTACATCTTATTGTATGTCACTATCATCACTAATTGATTCAAAAATGTTGTTTTCTTATGAAAATTTTCTATCAATATGCCATTAAGTCTTGGAATATCTTATTTTTTCCCAAAGAATAGCCATGCCTTTCCTAGTTAAATCAATTATTTAATGTATGTTGTGCACTTTATAATTTTACTTTGATTTTTGAAAGACCATGCTCATTTATTTAATCTACACATGACATGTGGATCCTTGAAAAAATTAAATAATTACTCACGAAATTGTTATCGAACCTTGATATTATAAAATGGCCTATTAGGTACTCCACCATCTTACAAGTTTCATACCCCTTTGCAATGTGTGTTACTCATGAATCTGTAAATAATACTAAATATGGTTCTCATGTATGGAATGGTCTTCTTAGTGTATGACATCCCATATAATACCTTGTCAATGCCTCTCACCATCACTAGTTGAATTTTTTATTTGGCCTTACCCTTCTTCTCCATGGATCTGAGTATGGTGTTTTTATGTTATTTAAGTTGATGTAATTAATTTGGGTGTCAATAAATTAGTATCATGGATGAATGGAATAGATAGGGATCTCAATGTCTTATCCCATAATAAATGACATTTCGTGATTTATTTTAGTTTCAAATGACACATGTTACCCTTTTGTAATAAAATGAGCTCTAATGATATCCTCGTCCACCATTGACATTAGAAAATGTCCAGTTAAATGTGCCTCTAGATTAAAATATATGGACCCATTTGTAATGGGTGTACAAGATGGGCCTTATGGTATCTGATATCACAGGAAATACACTATCATTGATCCTCAATATCACCACCCAACTCACCTTGAATTATTTCACCACTATCATGTTTTTGAATTTCCCAAACTTTTGATAAGATTTCCTCATTATGTAAGCTCTTCAAGAAATGAAATATCTTCTCCTTGAATAGTACATTACACATCGTATTAAAGAACACATAATTTCATTTTTTACTATAACCTCAACAAGAAGTATATAATTATTGTTACTTAACATTTTGTGTAAAAAAAATTGAGATATGGAAAATGGTCATGGGTTTCAAGTGAGATATGACTGCTGATACACACCTTCACAATTTTCAAAACAACTCTTAAACAAAATAAAAAATTACATCTTGTATGCTATATAGTATGTTAGATTACTCTGGAATGTAACACCTTTTCCTGACACATAGCATTATCATTTGAAAGAACACATAACCTAATTTTCTACCATTATCTTGTAATAAAATGAATAAATGGACATGACGTATGACTATTGATTTACACTCTTATACTTTATAAAACTTCATTTTATAAAGAAAAATACATCCCTTATAGTGAAATGAAATGTCTCCTCTACACATAACTAATTTCCAGACTATATGAATGAATACACATCTTCATTTCTTACCACAATCTCCACTAAAAATATCATATATTTTTTTCATAATGCTTAATACAAAAAAGATGAGACAGGGTTAATGGTCATGAGTTTTTAGTGCAATATGACTACCAATTTTTATTTTTACATTATGAAACCCCACTTTACAAAAACATGAAATTGCATTGTTTCTCAAATAATTTTTATCTTTAGAAAAAATACCAATGTAATATCTATGACTCCATAAGATCTATAACTATAAAATCTTTATATAAAGTGGAAATATTATTAAATTAAATGTTTAATTATTAATTATTAGTAATTCATGAACATACGGTAAAATGAGGTTAGTGATGATATTTTTGAGCAAGGTATGATTATTGATTACACTCATTAACTTTACTTATTGAATTTTTACTGAAACTAAAAAAATTAACAATTAAACTTCTATAATAAATAATATAATTACACTTGTATATACATATATTAATGTATAATGAAAAATAGAATATATATATATATATATATATATATATATATATATATATATATATATATATATATATATATATAAATATAAAATATTTATAATACAAAAACACATCTATTTACAAATTAAATTAATCTAAATTATTTAGTGGCACTTATCCCTCATACACTGCATACTAAACAATTGTATATTTAAAGTTGAGGGACTTCACGTAAACTCTCAAACACTTCAATAATGCTCTATATATCGATACCCATCACCTCAAGTCCACATTTAAAAAAAGAAGATATTTTAATGGACTAAAATTGTCAAATTTAACATGTTATTACTTCCATCACACATTAAAACAATTTCCACTTTCTCACAATAGATTGTATAAAAAATTCTTTAGTAGGAGTTTGAAAAACATACAAAGGCAAATGTGAAAAATGGATTTTCTCCTTTATGTATGTTATCAAAACATGTTCACTAATCAAAATATATCAAAATGCATGAACACATTTGGAAAAATATCAATGTTTTTAACTAGATCCTTCAACCTAGGTAAGGATAATAACCATCAAGTCTGACACACAAAGATCCTTGTTATCAGCTTTCAAATGCCCATTTTAATTTATGTTTATTATAGATATTTTTTCATTTATTACATAGTATAATGGCCCTATATAATTAATTTTTTATCCCATTTTCATATGGATCTAAGTACTAGCATGTGGATTTTCCTGTGGCATGAGCTGCAACATGCAAACTTTGATTTACCTTAACTATTATATGTATCAAATATGTTTGCACTTCAGATAAACTTTAGTAAAATATTAATTATAAAGTATCCACCCCTCACAAAATTTATTATTTATTTAAAGTGTTTCTATAACCTACAACCACATGACTATAACCCGCTTGAAATTATTGTTCTTAGCATTATTTGTTCTCCTAAATAGTTATGATTCCTTAATAGTTTATAAAGGAGACACCCCTCAAATAAATTCATCCCTCACTGATAACTATACCATAAAAAAAATGGGACTTTAATTTAGGTTTCTATTTATAATAATCCATTGGTTTTCTTGTTACAATCAAAATAAGGTCATCTAAGAGTTTTTGAATTAAAAGAGGGTAAATTTGTAAAATTTTATGAACATAAACATTGTATACATGTATCAGAATGCATCTAAGGATATTGATATGAATCCTTGGAGGATTCACACTAGTACAACACCTCAAATTTAAATATTAATCAATGTGCATAAATATTTTAAATATGACATGATATTAAATATATTTTAAATATAAATTATGCACTATAATACAATAATATATTAAATTACAATATTATATTTTATAAATATTAATGGGGGACAAATATAAGACAATATAAATAATAAGAGAGAATATAGGGTGACATGACCACACACAAAAAAAAACATGCCAGTGATAAATAATTTTTAATAAAAATAACAAATACCATTAATGTTATTGTATGATTAATATTTTAAGGCAATTTTTAGGTATTTATAAATCTAAATTTTTTGAAATGATCAATTGAGAAAATTGGCTTTAAATAATACCTCAATCAATCAATAATCAATTTAATATAATAATAAAAAAAATAGCCCCTAATTTAGAATAACTCTCTTAATTGATCTTAGTTTTTCATGCTAGCTATCAATATAAATCATATCTTAAAAACAATTCCATTTGTTAAAGATGCTTATATTATAATGACTTGAAAGTGCTATGTTTTAATGTGGTTTGTGCAAGTGTATATATAAGCTTTCTCTTGAAGGAGAAAAAATTAGATGAGGGACCTGTCATAATAGTAGTTAAGGGAATGAATACAATTTAAAATGATTATAGAGGTTTTTGTATCAATATTTGTGGCTCCATTTGGACTTTTTTATTAGATATGGTTGTGGTAATGTATGCTAATATGTCTAAAGTTCTATTATTATATCAAATTAAATTTTGATGTTTTTATTATAAATGTAAATTAAATTTATATATTTTTTCTGATTTGTAGTTGGAATTATGGATATATTTTTTGTTGACTTTGATGAGGTATATTCCTTCCATTAGAATAGCTCTTTAGAATCTAAAAGTTGTGGAAATGGTTGGATTGGAATATGATGTGAATGCGTTATATTGTGTCATGGGTTGCTATAAAAAGAGAGATCTCAAAATAGATGCCTTATGATGGTGCAACATAAAATCATGGGGCATAGGCTGCAGTATAAAGAAAATACATGTAGCTTTGATAAATAAGCACCAGGTTGATTTTGATTTTGAAACATGGTTTTGTGCTTATTATATTTATAGATTCACTAGAGGATGACTGAGATTGAAAACATGTAATTTTTTTAGTTCATTTAGTTAATGTTATTTTGGAGAATTAAATTTATTTGGGTATTTTTAAAGTTTATAGTCTTTTCCAAATTCTTAGTTATATGCATTTTTATTATATTTATAACTATACTTTATTACTACCTTCATGAAGTGTCATCCACTTCCCTAATCCACTTCTTGGATTTAGATCTACTTGCATGTAACTCTCATTCCCTCACTTGACACACACTTCCCTCCACTCTCTAGCAGAATAGGTCATAAATGGGACACATAAAGGAGGCTTGTAAGGTTATCATGATATTCCTTCTAACTCTTATTCTTTTTCTCTAGCTCTATAAAAAGCCTTTTTCTCTCTTTATTTCATCACTATAAACTCATCTCTCTCTCTCTCTCTCTCTCTCTCTCTCTCTCTCTCTCTCTCTCTCTCTCTCTCTCTCTCTCTCTCTCTCTCTCTCTCTCACACACACACACACACACACACACAAACACACACACACACACATTGTGATCTTTCTTCTATATTTTACTTTTGGTGATAAAAATTATCATTAAATCATGTGTGTTTTTCTTTGATACATTCAAGTTTCCACTTTAAAATTCTTATCTTATTTTTCATTTGCTCATTTTAATGTAACATTATTTAGCCATTTTATTTACTTATTTTTAACTTTTATTATTTAAATCATAAAAAAATATCATATGGTATCAGAGCTAAAAATTTCTAATGTTGATATTTATACGATTTTCAAAATATGGAGTTGGAATGAATTTTTTTCTTGCCTTCTAACCTTTCTTTCAAGGTTTATAAAAAGAAGGTTTTCTAAAATTATATTGTTTAAATACATATTTACATGCATATTTTCAATTTAAATTTCTTAGAAATACATGTTCTATTAAGCATGTTTGGATTACATGATATAAAAAAATTTCACTTTGTTGCTTGTATCACTTATAAAAAAATTGGTTCAGTGACTCTAACTTGCATTCTGAGTATGTATCCTAGTTTTCCTTTTACTAGGCATAGATTTATTATTTACCATTGATTTTGGTTCTTCCTACTATAATTTTGTTTGATTTATCCTAGATTTGCCTCTTTATCATTTGCTTTGTTACAAGATCATGTTCATTTTTTTGGTACAACTCTTGCATTTTTTCTTCCTTTTCCATTATGTGATCTAATTTTATATTTGTATGCATACCTATTATGTATTATTCTACCTTAGTTCATTTTAACTTTACTCTTTATTTTTAAAATGTAGGCACTTTTCTTTATGCAAGCTAAGATTTCTTATTTTTCATAGTTCTTTTTATCTTTTCTTCATAGTTATATTAATCCTTTTTTTGAGCATTTCATTTTTTTGTCCATTGAATTATGGTTTTTATTTTAAATTTTCCTTTTTTGCATTGATTCTACTCTCTTTCCATTCATTATATAAAAGAGTTAATCTACAAGAGTTTTATTTCTTTAACCGTCACCTTTCCTAGTTTTCCATTCTATCTCTTGTATGCCATATTAATTGTGCACTTCAAAGAGTAAAATATAAAACATGCAGAAGGAAGATTTTACATCTGGTAACATTTTCTATGATCTTATTTCCCTCTGGGGATCCACATGGTCATATAACTACAATTATCATAGTGTTGATTCCTTTTTTCCTATACCATTATTTGTTCCTCTTTGGTTCAGTCTGTAGATATGTAATGCTCTTTATCCCTTTAAAATGTATAAGACATCATGCCTTTTTTAATCCTTCCCATGTGGTTACTATCTATCATCTTATTTCATCATATATTCATGTTTAATTCAAATTTTTATCTTAATTAGTGATTTTGTCCACATGTTATTCTCTTAAAGAGACTCATTCAACATAATCATGGGCAATTCAAAATTGAGAATACTCTTTTGTAATATCTTGATTTAATTTTTTTTGGGTTCCTATAATGATTAGCAAATATACCATGTTTCTCTTTGAATGATTTTATTAATCAACTCAAAATGTTTTACAAAAACTCATCATTATGTTACTTTTCCTAAAATATCTTTCAAAACTTTTTTAAAGCTTTGGCATTCAAAAAAATGTGGTATTTTTTTTTAATAGGAATATTTATAATCAAAATATTTAAAATGATATGGGTTTTTAATACATTGTGGTTTTATAATTTTAAAAAAAGAATTATCTAGCTTATATTTTT
>JARHVA010007976.1:522500-557500 GCA_037957365.1 Torreya grandis | reverse complement strand
TGCACCACTTGTATTTCCCCCTATATGACATTGGTAGTAAGATGTTTAGAGGTTCATTGTATAAGTAGAACCACAATGCTTTTTCCCATGTCTAGGTTTTGACTTGAACCATCTTGGTTTGGGGTTTGAAATTGAGGCTTATTTCCCTCTTTAGGACCCCTCTCTAGGTATATCCAAGTTGGGAAGAGTTTATTTAGAGATCACTACAGAGAGGGTTAGTAACTATAACAGATCTAGTTCTATGGGTTATCATTTGAAGATCCTATTTTGTGTCCATCTATGGTTAAAAATATAGAAGAAGAGCCATAGAAATAATGTCATCTCAAGGTGGATGTCGGAGGTTCTTCATATGGGTGATGGTTTTAAGTCTAATTTAGTTTGAATTATATTCATACAAGGTTCATCCCTATTCGTTCCCTTTATTTGAACCTCTCTTTGATGGGGTTGTATTTTGTTTATCGATTGATTCCTAAAGACTTTTGTTTGATGTTTAAGATTTTACATAGATTGGCTATGGGGATGCCCATTCCCATAGTCAATATTTAATTTGGGTCTCATCTAAAGGCTCTCTACCAGGTATTTAGAGTTTAAAAATAGACTTGTTATGGTAATGATTTTAAAGATGAAAATTTTGGATCAAGTTAGAAGTGACACCCAATTCTACATCAATAAGTATTTATCTTATTTAAGATAAGTGGTTTATTTGAAGGGATTATATTTTTCGAATGTGTTCAAGTCTTTTTATATTGAGAGATTGGTTGGATTAAACATCATTTCTCAAAATTTTATCCTTCACAAGTATTTTAGGATGGTGGTAAGTTACCAATGGAATCTTAGAAATCCCCTTCGGCTATGGTCAATTTTTATGGAGACCTAAGCCTCTTATTATGACTAGGCTAGTTCTAAATCCATTAAAATTGTGGTCACCCTACTTTGATCTATATTTTGAATTGAGGGTCTATGATAACCCTATAGGTTTTTATGAGACTTACACATCCAATCAAATTTAGATGTGAAAATCTGTGGCCCCTTTCTCCAGGAGTCTAGACTACTTTTTACTCCAACTAAAACTAGTTGGTTACCACACTAGTAAAGGTGGGTGTTGATAATTTATTTCCTTATTTTTTACTTTGATTTGGTTCTCTTTGATTCCTTAGTTTTTTTATCATTTGGTTCTTGATCCAATCAAGAGTAGATGTGTGAGGTTTGGGCATCTTTCTCCACTAGTCCATACTTATTTTAAATCTGACTGAAAATGGTTGGTTCCCATATTAGATAAAAGTGGTCCTAGCTCTTTTCCTTTGGGTTGGATATTATTATCTCATTGTTGAGTTGGTTTGTCTTTATTTATTTGGTATGACATGGGGAGACCCAAACCTCCTACTATGTTTGGGACTATATTCCACACTAACTTTTAAATATGGGTTTATTGTAATCTAAACTAAATACATTATCTTTAAAATTAGTTTAGTATCAACAACATAAAAATTAATAAACTTCCACAATTCTTTATTATAAATGAAATCTCATTCATTTTCCCTTTTCTTCCACTTTTTTAATTTATCCACCTTTTTAAAAAATGTTATGATACTTAAAATTCTTATCTATATAGAGTAAAAAGTGAATATAACTTATGTCATGTCGTAAGAAAATAAATTAGTGATATAATTTCAATGAAATTATAAAAATAATATTATATATGTAGTGCTGATGTGGTGAAAGTTTTTTGTCAATTTGAAATTTAATATAAGAAAAAAAACATTGGCAATGCCCCATAAAATGTAATAGTATTTCACCCCTTAGTTATACCATTCCACCCTCACAATATTCAACCTCATGTTATTTCACATTCACATGGGTCTCATATTTATTTTAAACATTTAAACATACAACACCATTAATTTATAATTTATTACATATGGTATAAATGTACTTTCAATTACTATAATCAATGTTATCATAAATTTATTTTATACACATTATAAATTCAACCATTTATTTTTTATTTAAAATTAATTTTGAGACCATTCCTAACCAAAAATTAGGTGGATATATCAAGATATTATATCCAAATATGATACTGCAAGATTTACATATTTTAAAGTTTTAGATGTTTGTAGAGTTTCTACATACATTATTAGATATAAAGTCAATGATAAAAAAGGATATTTTTTCCCTCTAATTCTTTAAATAAAAATTTAGAGTTCCATTATTTAGTCTCATAATTAGAGTTACTATAATGGTAGCATGGTTCACATAACACTAAGGGTATTCCTTCATTGCTCAATTTTTAATTAGAATTCCTTTAATTTTATTATATTATGAGCAATTGAAATGGACATTGATCTACTTCCATGAAATATTTTATCTATTCAATAAAATAGAGTTTTTAACATTATTATCTAAATAAACTAAATCTAAAAATATAAAGTATTTATTCCTTTCATACCTATCACTTAATACCTAGGCATGCAAAAAAATAAAAAATTATTAATCCTTCCATTCGTATCTTTAACTATTCATCTATATTCATAATTTTATATTTATTTTAGCAAGTATATATTCATGCATATAAGCACATGCATCAAATTGAGGTATTATGTAGATGTATAATTTTGATACAAATTATAGTGTCAATGTGACATTTTTATGTTTATATGTACTTTCCATTTTTTTTACATTTAGATAGTTTTAAATAATATTACCTCACTATGGAACCTTTCTAGGTTTGCATGTTTCACATTTCATCATAAATATCTCATATATGATAGTTTTCTACATCAAGATTCAATTAGTCATCCATATTTTAACTTAATATTTAATTTTGGGCCTTTACAAATGTAGTCCAAGATTGATTCATGAAAATAATTGATAGTGAACAAATCTTGTAATTTTCCATTTGTATTTTTTTTTTTTTTTTTGTACGAAGACTTATCATACTTTGGCTCTCACTTTTCAACATTTTTCATGATCATCCTATGTGAAAACATGCCTAAACTTGATTTTAAATGTGTCTATATATGCAATTGTGTCTTAAATCATTTATCATCCTTATTTAATATAAAAAAATTATTATATTCTAATTATTTCACACATAATTATAAAATATTGTCAAAAGGTACATAAATTGAACCTATTCATCCACCATCGATTATGTGTACCCATACATTTATGTCAAAATAAGGTTATATAACTGTGTTTAAGTATTCAAGGTGAGGAGCTTAATTTATTTTTATCATTTAGATTTTGAAAAGTCATGAGCACTATAAATATATTTTAAAAAGTACTTCTTAAATATAGGATATGTAGCTACATACCTCAGAGAGACATGATCAACTAAAATTATACATATATTCCATAATCTTGTGACATTGTGATAAAATAGGCTTACACCAAAACATAAATTATCTTCATGATTATGAAAAAAAAATTCCATGGAGTGATTTAAAATTACTATACTTCTTATTTCTTCCCAAACATATTATAAAAATTAAAACTTATAAATTAAAAACTACTCCAATCATAGAAATATGTCTGAATCTAAAAAGCCTTAGATAACTAGTCATATAATTATGACATGTATTTATTGGTCAGGTTTAATTTAATTTATATTTATCAGCACAATTAAGTTTAAGGGTATATATTATATTAAACTAAAAAGATATTTTTAAACACTAGAAGTCAATTATAGAACACATGCATGCCTATTTAAGTTATTTTTTCTCCATTCCATTATTATTGATCATTTATAATTTTATTATTCATTCTCATATTATTTATTTAATAGGGTTAAAATGGGTTTTTAAAGACTCTGGAGCCTTGTAATAAGGAGAGAAAGATAAAAAAAATAATGCTCAAAAGGAACACCTCTACTACAAGGGAATAAAGCAAGTAAAAACATAAAACAATTAGAATCCTCTACCAAAAAATTACCAACCAACTTACCAGATAGTAACTTATGTAAAACTATCACTTTTCCTCATCATAAAGTAATGAGTCAATGAAAAACCCACTAGTCTATTACTAATTTCCCATATAGCTTCTTCAAGTCTTCAATATTACAAACTCTAACTACATACCCTTTATGAAGGGAAGGGCCTTTGTTACAACTTACTTTGTTATTTATGATAACTAGAGTCCATACTTATTTAGCTTCTTAGTTTGCATTAGGGGAGGAGGATATTAATATTTAATTTTTTCTTGAATCTAAACCACTTCCAATAGATATTTTATTTAGTGGGGAGAGTGCCTTAACAAGGATACTATCCTTATCAGTTGAGTGTTTCAATTAAATAAATTGGTTTGATGTATTTTGAAGAATATTCAAATCTAGAGCTATCCAAGTAACCCACTTCCAAAGTGAGGTGGTCGTAATTAAAGTCCTTCCACCAGGATGTATCCTTGTTCATCACTATGTTTCTATATTCAAAGGATAAATGTCTAGTCTTGATACAAAAATATTAATAAAAGGTAACCCTTCATATTCAAGGGTTTGGGTCCACAATTGATCTACAATCCTTAAATTAGTTTTTACATGAAAATTCTTCAAAAAATTTGTGTTGACTAGTAATCTAGTAAAAGTGGTGTGGAAAAGCCAAGAATTGTCTAGGTCATCTAGTAGATATTCCCCTCAGGTATTACCTTTCACCTTGAATCGAAGGACATACCAAAAATAGAGAAGGATGTGGATAAAAAAAAAAGTAAATGGATATGCCATTGAATGTTTTAGTGAATGGATTGAATTGTGAACTACATAAACTTGATATTTTATAATTTACAATGTAATTAGTCTATTTTTTCTAATATCATTCATTTTAATAATACTTAGTGGCATTCATATATTTTCCTAGTTTTCACAAATAATAGTGAGATTCAAATTATACATTAAGTCATTATTTATTAAATAATTATAGAATAATGTGTCAATAAATAACTATATAATGTGTGGACTTGTGGAACCTAAAACATTAACTAAAGGTTTTTCCTCACTTTGCCTACTCCTCTTCCTACCTATGGCCTATTTGATTTTTCTAATCATTCTAAAGGCTATGATAGATTGTGGAGGGTTTCTATCCAAGGAAAATGACTTTGCATCACTTCTTAAAATATGTAAATATTGGGTGTATTACAATTAGTGTCTAAATAATTGAATCTATAGTGTCTTGGAACCATTTAAAAAGGTGTTTGGATCTTCATTTCATTTATGGTCTATGTATACGATGTGGATGTGGAGAGGCCTATGGGTATAAATGAGATACTACGTTTTTCTATAAATGTTTTCCAAGTGGCAAGGGATATTCAAGGAATGTCATGAACTTTTATGTAATTAATTCATTTATTAAATATGAATCCATATAGGTTATTATTTTATAAGTATTGTGCCCATTGAATTATTTTCCTTGGTAGAATTTGTGTTTATTATTTAGTATCAAAATTCAAGTTCACATGCAAAATTTGAAACTATGAAAAAAAGAAAACTTGACCTACTAGTTTTAGCAACTACTATTTTTAATAAGTTTCACATGCAAGCTCAACAAACTATAAAACATCAATGTATATCATAAACACTAAATTTAAACTAACCAATGAATTTGAAGTAAAGGTCATGTCCAATTAAAAGAATATGCTAATTTTAAAAATAAAAAAAATATTAGAAAAATATTAAAATATGTTTGGTCTGTGAAAAGTTTGAAAAATGCCCCTAAGAGGGTAGAGTAGCTTAAGTTTTAATTATAGTTTATGAGATAGTTATTTTTATGTAAATTATATTTTAAATAGTGTTACACATCAAATCTTAGGGCCTTTGGAAATTTGCACTCTACATCATTCTCCTCTGGTTGAAAATAAATCATCTCCTATGAGTTTCTTTGATTGTAGTCCTACCATTTTTACCTTTTCAATATTTTCATATCCCATTAATAAATCCAATTATTATCTACCTATCATTATCCATTCACTATATCAAATACCTATCATAACTTCCTTACCTTATGCTTATTGTCTTCTTATTTAGAACATACATTATCTTTTCTTTCTTCTTTTTTAGTAAGGTCTGTTGCTACCAATCTACTTCTTCATATTATTACCCATCAACATATTTACCATGGAAAATCATATAATATGAAACACTAAACATTGGAGAGATATCAAAATTCTTTGGTAAACTCACCTTACAAACATTGTCATTGATTTTATTCATAGTTCTACAGGCCCAAATTTTTTGTACTTCAACTTGTTGTATGTTTCCTTAAGTAATAATTCTTTCATCAAATAAAATATTAGAAAGTATCCTTATTCAAATAAATTTGACCTTCTTTTAACATCTTTTGCTACTTTATATTTTCATTACATTCTTGTAAGTTTTTTACTACTTCTTCTTCAAACTATTCTATATGCTCTACAAATACTTAAACATCATCACTTAAATTATATAATTAGTAATTTTACCAGATCAAAACCACCCATAATATTTCTCTCAAAAATAATATAAAATATTTATTTTACTTTTAATCTATTCACAAAACTATTATATGCAAACTTAGCTTATCGTACAACCAAGTGCCATTGATTGGAATCTTTTTTAATTATGCATCTCAACAAATTTCCCAAGCTCTTGTTTACAAATTTTGTCCATCCATTAGTTTTTAGGTGGTATGCACTACTAAATTATGGCTTTTCCCCATATTATTTCATAAATTCCATGAAAAATGGTTTAAAATTTGTGTGTCACTATCTAATTTAATGGTTTTGGTAACACCATGCAATCTCACAACATCCTATAAAAATAGCTATGTAAATATAGTTTCATAATTGGTTTTATTACATGAAATAATAATAACCATTTTACAAAAACTCATCTACAATAAAAATTAAACATTACCTCTCTTTGTGTTTGGAAGCCCTAATACAAATTTCATACTCTAATCTATCAATGGTCTTCTTGGAACTGGTAGTGGCATGTACAATCACGCATTCTATGCATGCCCTTTATCCACTTGACATATCCTACATGTTGAAACATATCTTATCACATCTATATTTATATTTGGCCAAAAATACTTCTCCTCTAATAAAACTATAGTCTTGATCTTACCAAAATGTCCAGCCAAACCACTATTATGCAATTATCTTATAATACTATATCCTAGGGACCCAACTGGATTACATAATTATTTTAATTTTAAGAGACAAACATCATATATAATAAAATCATCATAAAGTTTACTTGTCTTAGTCATTAATGGATTCCTACATTGCTCAACTATTTTACCAAAATATAGATATGTATCATATAATTCCTTAAAAATATCTATCCTCATATTGCCAAATCCTAAAGCAGAAGGAGAATGGAAAATTGTTATAAATAGAAATAAAGGTAAAGGTAAACTAGGTTTGAAACCCATTACAATGTCTCTCAGATCCAACAAAGAAAATTTTATGGGAGATGTCTAATTAGTTTCTTTTTTATTTTAGTGTTGGGCAACAACTTTTATTTAAAATGTTAGTATTTGAAGTCACATTTTACTGCTCTTTTATTTTTCTTTTGGTCAATTTTTCCAATCTTTATTTTATTTCTGAGTGTTGTGTGTCCTCAATTTTTTATTTATTTTCTATTTTATGTGTCCCTATCTCAAAAAAAAACCCTCTCTTTATCCTAAATAAAAAAAACTTCAAATACAAGTACTTTACACACCATAGGAGTTAACAATGTCACTCTGATACTCAAAGAATCAACTACTAGATTCTATTTTTCTAATTTTTGATTCCACAAAGAAGTATAACCCTACAACAAACACACCCACTTTGCATGCCTACTATTTAACTTCTTTTTTGTGTTCACAGACGTGAAATGCTCATGATCAATAAATATGATAAACTTCTTTGGCCCCAGGTAATTAGTCTAATATCTTAATACTTGTACAATGGAAAAAAATCCAACGTCATACATAAAATAATTTATTCTTATCTCATTCAATTTTTCACTAAAATATGCTATTGGTTTTCCTTCTTGACTCAACATAGTACCAATTCCCACATATAAAGCATCATAATCAATCTTAAACACTTTATGAAAATAAGGTAATGGTAAAACATAATTTTTTATAATATTTTTATTCAACAATTTAAGGGTTTATGTTTCTGCTCTTGTCCATGAAAATTATTTACATCTCATACAATTTGTTATTGGTGCAACAAGACTACTAAATTTTCTAATAGGCTTTTTGTAAAAATTTGATAAACCATCGGAGGTTCTTACATTTGTGATGCTATATGGAATAGGCCACTTAATAATTGATTTAATTTTTATTCATCCATTATTACACCATTTACTAAAGCTATAAAGTCAATGAATACCAAGACATTCTACATAAACCTACTCTTCTTCAAGTTTCCATTGATATTCTCCTTTATTGACAATTATAATACCATTATAATATGACTTAAGTGATCCTCTTTAATTTTACTAAATATAAAAATATCATAAAAATAAACCACCACAAACTTACCAATGCTATCTCGTAACATTGTAAACATCATTCTAATAAATGTGTTGGATACACTAGATAATCCAAGTCGAATCAATATCCACTCATATAAACCATTTGTAGTCTTCAAGGTTATTTTGAATTAATTTATTTTATGTATATGAATCTAATAGTATTCACTCCTTACATCAATATTGGTAAATCATTTTTCTCCTCTAACCACATCCTTCATATCATCTAAACAAAGTATCAAATATTTGTATTTGATGGAAATTTTATTGATCATTCTATTATCCACACACATCTTCCACCATCAATATTGATGGTGGAAGATGTGTGTGGATAATAGAGTGATCAATAAAATTACCATCAAATACAAATATTTATGTTATATGTTTTTCTTCTCCACAATTATAACAAACATAATATCTATGCTTATTTAGAAACCATCCTCTACCACCACTATAGCCTTGTCCTCTATGAAATCTTCTTCCTCTTAGTTGATATTGAAACCCTTATCTATTATCTTATTTTATTTCTACACAATGTAATGATTCTCTAGTGGTATTAAAACCACCTCTATTTGTGTTGAATCTACCTCATGCACTGGATGTGATTGTCCTCTTCTTGGCACAATACCTAATGATCTTTTGAAATTATGTCATTTTTATTCCTTTGCCTTTAAATGTAATTGATTAGCCTCCTTCATGACAATACTATATGCACGTGCAATTCATCTTGAAAAGGAAACATCAAACCATTTACATACCTTGTGGCCTTTTGTTCTTCTATTTCATCATGCTATACTTGTATATACAACTTGTAGAACTCATCTTTATAGTCATTTTTGAATCTTCTTCAGGGTTTGTACATAATCCATAGGAATAAATTTCTCCATCAACTCATTCTCAATATTTTTACATGAGTTGATCTTCTATTTACCTTTTCTCTATCTTTATTTCTACAAATGATCCCACTAAATATTTGCATGACCCTTAAATTTTATACATGAATAATTTATCTTATTATCTTTACTTAGAGTTTTCCATTTGAAAAACATCTAATGCTATTCATACAGTCTTTCAATTCTTCTTGTTTTAAACTTCATCCATAATATCAAAAATCAACCTTGATTCATTAATTTTTTTCCCTCTAAAAATATAACCATCATCTCTTTCCTTGATGGTGGATGCTCGTGTTGTTCTTCCTCCTGAAAAAATTCTTCTTCATGATCTGTGTCTTCCTCTACTTCATCTTTTGCTCTCCTTTATATTTGACTTGCAAAAATTTTGGTTAACCATTTTTCTTCCCTTTTCATCTCCTACATAATCCTACTCATTTGAGTAATTACTCTTCATCCTCTCACCATCTCTTAGACCTCTAATATTTGAACTAACTCTGATACGTAATAATGAATATGAATAATATCAAGGTAATGGAATAAATATGAATAATACTTATGAAATAATATTCTAGATTAATTCTTATTGAATGAATGAAGTAATTACATATAAGTGCATGAAATAAACCTCAACATAGAATTCTAATTAACATTCAAAATTCAAAACTCTAAAGAAAGTAGAAAAACACCGCCTACTATTTTTAGTAGCTATTATTTTTAGTAAGTTTTTTTATGAGGACTTGAGTAAATCTAAAAATATCCATATATCTCCTAAACATTAAAATAAAGCTAAAAAAATAATTCAAACTAATTTTCATGTTTGGTTTTCAAAATATGCTAATTCTAAAAATAGAAAAATATTGTAAACATATTAGAATGTATTTTTAGACATTTAGATGGTTGTGTTTGTCCTCCAATTTTTTTTAAATGTCCCTAAACGGATATTGATCTTTATGGAAGATTATAATTTTTGGTACAGGCATTTTGGTGTGAACGTGATTTCAAATGGGGTTATCGATAAAAGGTTATGGCCTAAAGAATTTTGGGTTCTACATCATTACTTACATGGTGTGGATATGGAGAGGATTTTCCCTCATAAAGAGAAACTACATTTTGATGGAAATGGTTTTTAGTTGGTAGAGGATATTTAGGGTAGTATTCTACCTCATGGAACAAGAAGCTCTAAATATAAATTTTTATAAAATTGTTTCAAGACCAGTGCCCAAATATGCCTAAAATCTAGTCATCCTTGTTGATTCAACTCCAACTATATTTTTTGGTGAAGAATAAATCCAAGAAGTTCTTGAAGGGGAGGAATGGTTATCTTATATTGGTCTAATTTACAGATTTTTGTTATTTGGCCTAAAATTTTAGAACTTCATGCTTGGATTGTTAAACAACGGATTCCATTCATGAAATGTAGGATAAAAATTTACCTAAATGACAAAAGGTTTTTGATTGCAGGTTTTTCATGCAATGAGGGTTCGAAGAAATCCAATACAGGAGGTGGAGTTTTGAGCATGATCCATTAGTGATGAAACCTCAGTTTCCTTACTTTAACTTGCTCACTAAACCCTTCAATATTAGACCTATTTGGGTTTGTCTCCCTCACCTCCCACTTCATTTTTGGTTAAAAAATTATCCTAAACAAATATGTAATACATTAGGTAAATTTCAAAGAGTATACCATGCCTCTTCCCAGTTTACTCATCTACCCATGCTAAAATCTTAGTGAATATTGACTGCTCCAAATAACTACTTGATAAAATCAAGTTGAAAGTTGTTAACCATTCTTTGACCTAATGCCTTGACTATGAGGGCATGCCTTTATGATGCCATAGGTTTTATGAAATAAGTCATTTAACTAAAGATAGTAGCATCTTAAAAACTAAGAAGGATGCCACTTGTTAGAAAGACTCACTATTGAGTCATCTATTTTTGAGAAATGAATAATCTATTGAGGATGACTCATAACCAAAAACACTTGAATTTATAGTGATTAAAGATGTTGTTACCTGTGATCCCCTTTGAAAGCTACATGCTCACCATCTAAAGATTGTTTGAAATGTAGCCTCAAAGAGGCTAGTCAAATATATATCACCATTCCTTTCTCAACAGATTTTGAATTGAATGACATGAAGGGTTGGACTATAGTGTGTAGGAAGGAGAGTGGAAGAACCAAAAAAGCATGTACATATTTAGATCCTATTGACACCTTATGTATTGTAGGAGAATGTTAGTATAATAGTTTGCTAGTCCCTATTGGGTTTTGTTGTCCTGTTATGTTTTGGACATCTTGTTTCTTGTTGCTTTATAAGTTTTTTTTTGTGTTTTAGCTATTTTCTTACTTTGATTCAGTTGTTACTTCGTTATGTGGGCTTAAATGCATTGCATGTTGTTTTCAGGTTGGTGGGACCCTTTTAAAATAATTTGTGGATGTAATTGTTTGGTTATGTTTACTTCTTTTTTTGTTTCATGTTTACCTCTTGGTGAGGTGTTCCTCTTGTGCCTTAATTGTAATATCTTTTTTCTCCATTGTATCACATTGTGGGACTTATCAGTTATCCTTTAATAATAATAATAATAATAATAATAATAATAATAATAATAATAATAATAATAATAATAATAATAATAATAAAAACAAAAAAAACAAAAACAAACAATGTGTGAACTTGTAGGAGAATGAGTATATATAGTGTTTTTTTAGTGCAGAATCTAATAATAGAATGTTAAACAAGAACTAATACATCTACAAGATATAAAAACACACATTAATATTTTCCCCTCAAGAAGTGAAAATAGTATCTTGTGAAATAGAACCCACTCAAATATTCTCTTTCTATACAAAATATATTTTTCATTGATTTTTTACTTATAAAATAATTGTCTTCTCAAACCAAACAAAAATCAGTTATATAAAGTTATAAATTATTTTAACTTTTTTTTATAAAATTTAATATTTTAAATATTAATAAATAAAATATGATTTAATGAAAAGGAAACCTTATTATGTGAAGGTGATTGTCTTAAAAAGAACATCTTTTAAAGGGAGGTGGGTTGAACTCTAACCTAGATCATGTATGGGGTTGGGCAATTTATATTTTTTAAACAATGATTTATTGTATATATAAAGATTGGTTATATATTTAATGAGTGTGTTTAGTTTTTGAAAATAATTTATGACTTTTTATAATAAAATTTATTAAGTATTAATGTTATTTATGTTCTTTTAATTTTGATATTATATAAAAGTAAAGAGTTTTTACATATTTATAAATTTTAAATCTATTTTTAATAATATTTCTATTTTACTTTTAATTTATGAAACTACTCAACATTATTTATAATTTATTAACAAAAATATATAATAATTGAATCATAATTTTTTTCCCTTATATTTTTATTAGACAGTATAAATAAAATCTTAATTATTCCAATATAACCCTCTAAATACAATGGAAGTGTACCCTCATTAAGAATTTGTGGCTATAACCCTAAACTTTTACTTAACTAAGATTACGTTGTGTCAAAAAGATTTATAAGACGAAGTAGTGCATCAAAATTAACTTGTATTGTCACAAGATGCGTAAAAGTGACCGGCGTAGCCGTCATATTTATGTCACATGGTAACGCGTGAAAATTTAAACCGTGTGCCCAATGCAACCGAGACACGGAAAGAAGAATAATTAGAAAATAAATAAAAGGAGGAAAAAACACAGAACATGAGAATAATATATTTCGACATTAGGTCATGGTTATCTATTCAATTTTGCTCTTAAAACGTTAATATAATCCAAATGGAATGAGAAAATATTAGGGAAAAAAAAACATTATATTTGGTATAATTTATTATATTTTTTTACAGTCTATTTAATATTTTACCAAAAAATATTAATACGCTCTTTATAAAAAACGATTGTATTTTATTGCCAGCAATATGGCCATTAAATTTAGGCACGGCAAATTAGTATTCAGAGAAGACAATGCCAAATATTCAAACAAAAGTGACCGTTCCCTTTGTTGGAAGCTCATCCTTTGTATGCTTTGAGTTTTGATATGCCATCTCCTTTTTGAATTTCATCGCTATTCGTAAAAATTAGTTGTCATGGTAAGACTTTTCTAGTCATAGAAACTATGAAAAGATTGAAAACATTGCAGGAGGGAAAGCAAGAAAAACCTAGAAATAGTAGAATTTAGGTTTGGAATACAGAGCTACGGTGCTGTCTTGTATGAGTACGTAGCCATGGAATTATACTTATCGTAGTGCCTTCAAATCACAAAACGGTATTGCCCGAGTTGGGTGTGAGATTGAATATGGGGTAAATGTCATGTGATAGACCCTTTGGCTAACTTAGTGCTAGATATAAGCTTAAATGGCTGAGAATATTTTGAATATCCATTGTAAGAAGAAATCTGATCGAGATGTCGAAGTCAGGGGAAAACATATGGTTGGCTTTGAATACAAGTAATTTTTATGACGACTTTAGGCTCTTTGACGTTTCCCTACTTGGGAATAGTTTCAGCTTTGTTCAAACCGTCTCTTTTAGCTGAGTAAAACAGGAAACACAAAGTGGCGAGGAAAGGAGGGGAACGATCGGATCGGGGGTTGAATCCCGAGTGGTTCAATCTTAAAAACACTCTTTTGTCGTCTTCCACAGTGGATCGTTCTTCAAGGGATAGTTTGGCTATAATTTGTGCGTTATCGCGAGTACTCGGAGCTGAAGTTGTTATGAATCCCATGGAAAGCAATTTCAACGGTCTAGAGAGACACCGAGATGATCTGCAGACGACGGCAATCACAAGGCCGATCTCCGTCAATACCGAAATTTCAGATCAACGTTTCAGTGTTGGAATTTCAAGAGGTCAATATTTTGTAGCCATAACCTTTGCTAGTTCTGTTATTGAGTACAAATTTGTTTTAATATGTAATGATCCAGTCATTCAATATGATGAAAACTAGAAATCAGTATTTATAAAATTCTACAAGTCAGAAATATTTTATTTCATTGTCGCGAAACTGCCGGAAAAAAAATAAATAAATACAATTCCAATAGGGTACTTCAATCCGTCAGCCGAAGATGAAAAACGAAGTTTATATTACCGATAAAATCATAGAGAGCAACGAAAAAAATATTCGGCTACGATGTTTATAACATCTGTTTATAACATCGAATTTATTTGTTGATTCTCTCTACATGTTTAGGGGAATGCTTAAACAAATAGATCCAGACATAAAGTGAACACGAAAAACAAAATTTTCGTAGGGTTTCTATTTAGATGATTTTCTTACTGTTAGAAATGTAATTTTGTGTTGCCTTGAAAGTATTCCTTTTGAAAGCACAAACAGATGCAAACCAGAGTAAGACTCTGTGACGCCGCAAGACGAACACCAATAGTATTCATTAAAAGAAAAGAGTAATATCAAGCTGTATAACTGATGTGACAGCTAACACCATGCTTTAACGATAAGGGTTTGGGTTTGCACCAGTACATAGATGTTAAATTTGCGCTACTACAAGAATATAATTTCCATTCATTGAGAGATCATCTTCATTTATTCTTTGGTTCCATCTCAAAGACCTAGTCTACTTCACTACGATTCATTCATTGAAGAAATAGAATTATAAATGATAAAATTTATATCAACTATTTGGTATCAAGTTTATTTTTCTTTCCTAGTGGAGTAAGGAAAATCTGGAGAAATAAAATTATTTCGTCGGAGTTTAATAAGGATCTGTAAAAACAATTCTTTTAATTTTGATTCTTGTACATGCTGGTGATTACTCAGCTATTTAATACATGCTATTTATCTTATTATTTATTTATTTATTATGCATAATTTGCAGTTTTTTAAAATAAATATCCTAACCCTAGAAAAGAAACACACAGCCAAGACCTAAAAAAACTAAATATTATACTTTACCCTGCTATTTATTACGTGGTTTAGAATAGTAAGAAGGAACACAGGAATGGAAGTATCAAACGGTGAAATGCAAGAATTAATTTACAAATACATATATAAAAAACCGTTGGTGTTATGTACATTCTACTACAGCTGAAAATACACATATTGCAGGACTTAATAAGTCAAATATTCTACTTAAGATTATTGTATTTTTTTTCAATGGTGGGCAGATCCGCCGAATCTGATAATGGAAAAACAGCACATAAATTTTTCAGAACACCGGACATTGAAGAGAAAATATTATGATCTACCTGCAATTATCGAAGAAAAGCCCAATTCCAAGCAGCAGGAGCAGAGAAAAAGGCGTTATCGAGGGGTGAGGCAAAGACCCTGGGGTAAGTGGGCTGCAGAGATCCGAGACCCAGTCAAGGCAGCTCGAGTATGGTTGGGTACATTCCAAACAGCAGAAGATGCCGCTCTAGCGTACGATGATGCTGCCTTAAAATTTAGAGCAGAAAAGGCCAAATTGAACTTTCCCGATAGAGTCGCCTTAACTTTCGCCGACCAATGTATTAAAAATGTCGGTGTGAACTCGAATCATCAAGATGACTCCATGGCTTGCTCAGCCGCAACCTCAACAGTAAGACATTCCGCATTCATACCCACTCCTGAAATGTCGGTTCCTTTGGACTATAGTAGTGCCATGGGACACACCGCCGCTTATTCTGACTTACCTCAACGCAGTCATCGCTCATCCTGTTTATCTCAATTTCATGAGTTTGATCAGAATACCCAACTCGTGCATAATCCAAATCGAGGGATTAATCCTCATCAGATTAATAATTTTCTTACCCATGATGCACTCCAGCGCTATTACGACTTTAAAAGATCATACAAGCAACAACGGGATCAGTTAACTGTCTCCTCTTTTCAAAGCCAGGGTGAGCGAGGCGTCCATCATGTGCAATTTATTAGAGAGCCAAATTTATGTTCATTAATGTATGCAGATCATAGCTCATCGATGGACAATAATTTTGTGGATCAGCAGCAGCAGCAGCATATGATTTTTAGCAAGGATTTTGTGCAGTCGGCTAACGCTGTCGCACACCAAGATTTGAAAAATTTATCGGGAACAGGTGTTGATCAAGCATCTGGAAACATGTCTTCAATTTTATCTATGTTCAAACCCTGCAATGCTTCTATAGCTGTTCCTATTGGCGCTACCAAGATCCCTGAAAAGAAGCGAGATTGAATGGGCACTTGTAAACATAATCTCAGCTACCATTGGGATATGTTTATTAGGGCTTAAATAAGTCCCTAACACAGGTAAGGAAAACTTGTTTATTTATTTCTGATGTCAGAAATATTATTTACTCTCAATTTCTTATGACTTTGTTTATTTACGATATGAAGTAAGCAATAACACTAATCAAGAATAAAATATTTAGAATTCCTGGAAAATTAAAGTTATCGTTTCAATGAATATATTAAAATATATGTTGTCTCTAAATATTAGACGACCACGGCTGATCCATTTCGTTACTGCGTTGATGTTTAATTTCACCTCGCACCTGGAAAACCACATCTTCTATTTATTCATCTTAAAGATATTTTTGTACTAGAACCAGTAGAGATCTGCAATTTGAAAGAATGTGCTTGGTCATGACATTATGTTGCAAAAGGATGTATTTTATAAGCTTGAGCTAGAAATTCCTTAAAATATAGCTGTATTCAAGTATTTTCTATCCCTTTAGACAAGCTATCAACGCTTGGGGTAAGTCTTCCTCCATAAATCTATTCCTTTGTAAAACTTTGAACTTCTTTCTACAGTTGATTATATTTAAAGAAAATAAATTTTGGATATAGAACTGTGTAAGGTTTTATAAATCCACCTTTCACAAGTGATAAAAATTTAAACACTTGTCAGCCCTTTCAAGGTGTTCCGACATGTCCTTATAAAAATTGAACCTTTGTCAGCTTTTTGAAGGAGTTCCACCTGTCCTAGTAATTCGTAAAATATTAATCAATAAAAGTAAAAAATTCAAATTATTTAATCATACTAAGAAGATTTTTTATATATAAAATGTTAAAAAATGGTAAGATTTTTTACATATAAAATGTTAAAAAAATAGTTATAATTTTTAACATGATGTCAAATGATCTTAACTATTAAATCTTGACTTAACTATTAATTTCAAGATTTAATGTATAACAATTATTTAATTTAATGATTAATTTATATATTTATTATTATTTAATTTTAAAATAATAAATATAAATGTGATGAATTACAAATATAAACTATAATGTTCTTCAATCATTGTTCATCACAAATTGAAATTCATTCATTTTATTTTATTTTCCAACTCAACTCAAAGATGGATTATATCTTCAATCTTATTATCTTCTTTCTCTCCATGACTATTTTTGATACTACAATTATCTTCTTCCTCTTCATTAGTATTTTTGACAATAAAAATATATATATTTTGATTAAATTGTAGTTGATATATTTTAATTGTTAGAGTTATTATGTATTCACATTCCTTTTTTAATAATATTTTATTTGGAACTTTTAATGTTTAAATATTACTTGGCATCAAATTAGCAATAAAGATTGTAAAAATTATAGTTGTAAATTGTAGATTAGAGTATAGATAATAATGATTAGAATGTGGATATTTTTCAAAAAAAATTATATTAGATATGTGAATTTATATTGAAAAATAGTGTTTATGCAAGTATATTATCTATTTTTTTTTATAATATATAATTTCAATTAGAAAAGAGAAAAATTTTACAATGTAATTATAAATGGGAAAAATGTTATCATATTTTTTTAAATTTAAAATATTTAATTTTAAGATTTAAAATATTTAATTGTTCAAATGGAAGGACATATTGTTAATGATAAATTAAATTTATTTTTATTGTGATAACTCTACATTTCTAAATATTTGTTATTCATCATGTTTCATAAATAGTAATAAAAATCATATATTTATGAAAAAATCAAAAAATAAAAAATAAAAAAGTTATCTAAACATACTAATTTATTTGATCAATCCTATGCCATAATTAGTGGTCAAAGATACCTATAAAATAAAATATTTAGGATGAACATCTATTAATCATTTTCATTCAAAATTATATTAAACATATGTTTATCATATAATAATTTTTAACAATGCACCCAATCTTGCCCCTTTAATTCCATAAAGTTTCTACATTATTTATATATATATATATATATATATATATATATATATATATATATATATATATATATATATATTTATATTTATATTTATATATATATATATATATATATATAAATAATTTCTCTTTCAATTTTTCCCGGTTTAAAATTAAAGATGATCTATTGTTAAATTGGGAAAAATTCAAAGAGAAATTATATATATATATATATATATATATAATATGAAAAGTATATTTAATATAGTTTTTTCAAATTAAAAATGATCTATTTTTAAATTGGGAAAAATTCAAAGAGAAATTTTATATATATATATATATATATATATATATATATATATATATATATATATATATATAATGAAAAGTATATTTAATATAGTTTTTTCAATTAAACACAGTTACATCATAAATGTGTTGCATACATATATACTCTTAACATGAAATTAATAGAAACACTTCAATTTTATATCAGGTTAATAGTTCATGAAATTTTGAAAAGAAAAATATTTTATTTAGTGAATTACAATCATGTTAAAAACGAAAAATTTAAAATATTTGAATAATTATTTGATTCAAAATTTTATCAATTAAATTTTATTTAAATAGAATTACAAAATCAAGTTAAACTTAATTAAATTATACAAATACAATAAATATACCAAAAAAATTTAATTAAATATGCTTAGAAAATTACTATTAAAATAAACATGGATTCAGTAAATCTCGACTAAGTTATTGTTATAAAAATGTAAAGCAAATCTAAAGGTGAAAATGTGCACTCATAAATGTCAACGACGTCAGGCGGATGGGTGGGTCTGATCTTCACGAAACGTACCAACATCGGGAATGCTTCATACCATCTAATTCTTCAAAAAGGTTCAAAATACGTTGCTGCGTGTGTTCACTTAATTTTGGTAACTTGCTCTCACTTGATGTTCACATTTAGAAAACAATATAGCCACAAAATATTCTCACTTCCTAACGTTAGAGAAAACCCAATTGCACACGTGATATCTTATAACCTTCACGAAAACAAAGTAATCTTCAAGATTTATGTTGAGAGATAGTTGTACTCATAATTGACCCTTAAATATTTAAACCGCAATGTAACTAATTTCTAAAAATAGTAAATAACAAAAGTGAACATAAACCACGTTTGTGTGTAAAAATACATTTTATGATATGCTAGTTTCAATCATTCATTTCTTTTAAAGAAAAACATAAATTATGTTAATATAAAAAGTGTTTACAATAAAACAACCGGTGTTTGTGAAAAAAATAAAAAATGATTTAAATCTTATTATGTTTGTAGAACAGAATTATAAATAATTATTTAAACGTATTATTTGTGCATATAAAACAACTATAAAAAAGAGTTCCAGAAAATGGTGAGAGCATCTATCGGTGGTTTAGGATTTTTGGCTATATGGGAACATGATGATGGATTTGATGAGGATGATCCAAATGGCAAAGATGAGGAGTTTCAGGAGGAGTGGGTGACTTATTTTAACAAGGAAGAGGATGAAAGTCTATTGGATTTATCACTGGACGTCTATAAATCCATTTCTCAAACACAACAGCCCTCCTCTGGTAGGTAGGGTGATCTTGGCTATGAAATTTCATGGGGATTTCTTCTCCACAAACCCATTTATACCTCCTCCATCGCTGTCAAGCCTGTCATGGGTAGTAAGGACACCCTTATTGTCATTAGGATTTTGCTGGGTATGGCTTCATCCATTGGTGTCATTTCCAATGGTAACAGTTTGAAAGGGGGTTTGCAGTCTTGTTGTACATGGGTTGTTGAAGCTATTAATCCAATGTTTGGGGAAGGAAGCATGCAGGGTGTGGTTGTTGAGGCAGGTGTTGACCTACCTAAGGATGTCGTAAGGAAAGAGTCTAAAGCGGTGCTAGAGGTTAACACATAAGCTATGGAGATTGCTGATATCTCTAATATACCTATTGATGATACTGATTGGGGAGAGGATTTGGTGGATAATCGAATCATCATTTTTGATTTGCTCATTGAAAGGGCTACTAGGTAGTTCTATAACTCTCTTGTTGGGAGATTTTACAGAAATCACCATAATATTGATGTGGTTAGAAGGTGGACGCTTCAATGTTGGACACTAAGGGGGTAGTTGAGGTGAGTGCTTTGCTAAACAACTTCTTCCTGATTTCCTTTTCAAACATTGATGATTGCTCAAAGATCATTACCAGTCCTTGGTTTCTTGGGAAGAATGGTCTTTGGCTACAAAACTGGTCACCATGTTTCAACCCTTTAGTAGATTGCAATAAGAAGTTTCTAGTTTGGGTTAGGTTGTGAAGTATCCCACTGGAATACTAGGATGAGAAGATATTTATGGGTATTGCTATTTATTTTGGGCAATTATTTGGGGATTATGTGGTTACAAAATATAAAATATGCCTTCTGTTTGCTAAATTTTATGTGTTTGTGGAAGTTGATAAGGAACTCCCTACTAGGATTACCTTATTATTAAAGTTTGGTAGATGGGTTTAATAGATTGAGTTTGAACACTCTCATATTATTTGCTTTAGCTATCATAAAGCTAGTCATTCTAAAGTTTCTTGTCTAAGTAAAAAGAAGTAACATCCTATTTTGAAGAGAAAGGAGTGCATCCCCTACTTAGTGGATACACCTATGATGCAAATAAGGGAATTTATGAAGATAGTAGTGCTATAATGAGGACTCTTTCACTAAAAATGTGAAATAATGGGAATAGGGATAATGGACAGGCAATGGAGAATCCTTTAGCTAAGGTGCAATGAAATGCTAGGACTTCAACTGACACTTACGACTATCTTAGGTCTTCTAAAAAGAAGAAATATGATGATATTTTTAAGTTTAATATTTTCACTCAGAATTCTTTGGTGAAATTTGGTTTTAAACCACCTAGATTTTTGTTTGTTGTGTTGCTTGGGGTCCTTGACCCTTTATCTGTTTGTCTCATTATTGGACTAATCCTGTGTTGTTCTTCTGTTATTTTTTATTTTATTTTATTTTTGTTTTAATAGGATTTATTGTTATATCTTCTCTCTTGTACAAGGGCCTGGACCATTTTAAAATCCTTGCTTATCAAAATAAAAAAACAAATATAAAATAATATTAACAATAGATAAAATAGTAAAATTAGAAGAAATTTCTTTATTAATATGTACACTTTGTATATAACATTGTCTTAAATAAAATGTATGATTTATTATATTTATATATTTAATTTATATATGTGTATCATATTATAAAATAAAATGTATGACTTATTATATTCTAATATTTAATGTATGTATTACACACATAAATATATATCACGTACATATATATCAATATTTTTAATGATTATAAAACCATGTTATGAAATTTATATTGATCAACATTCCATGTTGAACTCTCTGCATTTTAACGGCTAAATAATTTAACAATTAGGTTTGTATTATGATAGCATATTCTCTTACCTAATACCATCTTTAAGTGACATCTAGCATGATGTATTATAATTCATAGCATCCACATATCCAATGTGTAAACTAACACTTAAACACATATGTTGAGATGTATGATATGCCTTTTAGTTTTATGTAGTTGTTCGATGATGTAATGATATGGTGTATGTTCTATAAAGTGGAACAATGTATACATTGTCTAGAATGTATTGATGTGCTAAATGACTTAAAAAAAAATAAAAATCATAAGACTTTGTTCTAGACTTTATAGGGGTGCTACTCCTTGGTTTGGAAAAGGAAATGCTTTAATGGAAATTGTTAGAGGAAACTTTTGTTTTTAAATATATTATTTTTATAGTATTAATTTTAATTTCTAAGCGAGCATATTGTGGAGATTGGAAAAATATGGTGTTCTGCACTTCTTTTACATTTCATTTTCTGTATATGTGGTTACTAGAAGAGATAAGTCTTCAATTGAACTATTATTTTTTGGAGAATTTTATAGTGTTTGTTATAATGACATAATTTAATACCTTTAATTTTTTCTTAGAATATATTTAGTTTAATTTGTTATGTACAGTTTATAACAAATATAGATCACATATTTTAAAAAAGATACCGAAATTCTTAATAAATGTATAAATATTATATTACAATAAAATATACAAGTATCACATGACAAAGATTTGAAGAGTTATCAAATAAAGAATTAAACAAAATATAATATACATCTATTATTCAATTAGAATGGTTTGAAATGTTTATTTGATTTAATTAAATAACTAAATAAACAAAATATAGTATTCATTTAAAAAAAGTCTCTTGTAGTTGTGCATTACAGCACTTCCTAAATCTACGAGTAATAATTTTTTTCAAGTTGAATAGAGGCATAAATTTAGGGAATATTTTCAAAGGGATTTTTTTAAAAACATGTTGTTTATAATAAATATTGCATCACATTGAAGCTAAACAAAAGAAGTTTGTATTGGATTTCAATCTAAAAAAAAACCAGGGCAATTTTTCAAACAGTTGTTATGCCTAACGTATGCCCATGCCTCTCACTGCACTTGCAACTATAGTATTCTTTAAAAAAAATATTTGAATAATGGTTTGATGGATGCCCGTGCCCTACATCATAGCTCACATTTTTGGAACCTGCAACCACATATTCTTAGATGTATATGTTTTCAACATGCTTTCGAGGATGTTCGTGCCCTGTTTAGAAAATGGATTTTCAGACATGCTAGAAGAATGCTGGAAAGGGTTGTAGAGTTTGGATTTCCATCTGCTAATTGCATTTTTAGAAGATTTTCTAAAGCCTTTATGAAACCACAACTATTTCCAGCATTTCAATAAACAGTTCAAGTCCCTTGTGTATGTTTTCAAAATTTCCATAGATTTTCACTACGATACTTGCATCTAATGAAAATGCCCTTTTAATAAATCTACTGAATTTCCAAACTGGATCAATCCTTTAATTTATATTGTTATGTTGTTATTGGTTGTCTTATTTATTTCTTTTACATATATATTTATTAAGGCTGTCAATATTTCATTATTTTGGAAAAAAATTATCTTTCAATTTTTATTTTTATTTTATAAATATCCATACACTGTCGCAAACCTCCAAAGCTCCTATTTTGGCATACATTGGAGGAATCATAGAAAAAGGTTGATGGATCAGCGTTTACACATTCCGGTTGCATTTGTTCGAAACTCTACAAGTATTTTCCAATAAACCCATTTTGTGCATACTGTAATAATCGTAATCCATTAAACACATTCCGGTAAGGAATGTTTTAAAATAACAGTTTCAATAATATCATCTTTTTAAAAAAGGCATTTTCGATTATTTACTGATTGATTTCCATTAGCTATTCAAAACGAGCTATATTTCCACACAATCAGAAAATGGCACCACATTTTTCTCTATAACACATTAAGCTATCAAATTTCGATAAATTGTTTCTATAACATATGTCACCATTTTTTTGTTTCTAAAATTTTATTTCTATCATACATATTTAAAAAATCCTCTTCGGAAATTCACCATTTACAGAAGGAAAACCAAATTGTTTTCTCATCGGTAGGAGGTAATTCTCTACTTATCCAGACTATTTTTGATTCAATGTTTGCCAGATGCTACAATAACGTGTCGGATTCAATTGACAACGTTGACAGATTTTGTAAAATACATTAACGTGTCTGTTTTTACTGAGTTTCTGGTATGCTTTCCTTTGTTTTTCACATTTTGTGTTGGTAATAATCGAACTTTTGCGTAAAAATTGTATCGTAAATTTCAAGCCCACTTGGGCTTCACATTTGAAAACATGGACAAAGGGTCTTTAATTTTTTTATAAATACATGTTTTAAACCTTCCAATAGAGTTTCTTAAACAGTTTTCATACATTTTTTTAACTAACCCATTTTTGCCATAAAATTTTCCCTTTGCAACTGCCATTTGCATATGATTAAATGTTGCAGTTTAGCTAGACTAGAACATGATAATGTTTTGATCTTGGCTAATTTTGCATAGGATTTTTAAAATCAAAATCCTTGGCCTTTTCAACAAACAAATTGTACACAAACAATTTTGCCTTTGCAACTGCCATTTGCATTTGTTTATATGTTGCAGCTCAGTAGGCTAGATAACTTCGTCTCAAAAAATCAAATTTATTTGTATGCTAGTCGAATTGAGAAATAATAATTTGTAGGTAGTACTTAAATGGAATATGCCACCAAAAAATAAAACCGTCTGTAAGAGTCACGGAATTTTAATTAATTAGTGGATTTTAGGTTGTATTCTCACTTATCTATTTTTTTGGATCATTATCAATAATATCTATCTCGCTCAAAAGAACAACCATTAAGACCAGTGGAATAAAATTTAGCCACAACCTACAATGCTTACGACAAGAGTAAAGTTAAGCACTACGAAGAGACGTCACATAATAATAGTAATAATTATAGAAATATAGAACTAGGGTTTAACGTTGAACTAATGCATAGGAATTCCTGGCGTTACTGGTGATGCAGAAAGAGAAGAATCCACAATTTATCAATACTTATTATGTAAATCCCAACTTGCATTAAACCCCTATGGTCTGATAATTTCGGATGTTGGTAATGACAACTCTAATAGGCATGTACGCGAAATGTATAAACATACACAACGGACCCAACCGTACATTATTTTCCAAGGACCACGTATATATGATTTTACTTGAAGATAGATTTTTATTTTATTAAACGCAATATTAAAATGTTTTCAATTCAATTGTGAACTGAACAAACGAACTTATGCAAAAATAAGACATAAAATTGATAAAATGTTAAAATAAAAAAAATCAAATCCATGCTTCAATGCTTATTATTCCATATCTTCTTATTATTTGTAGATACCAAAATTTAATGTTAAGACATTTGAAAATATTATTTTAAACTTAAATTCATCTTATATGACTTGTGCATACATATATGATGGTTATTTTTTATTCTTTCTCATCCACGTACTTTCCATAGGTTTGAACGTCACATGTTGCTATCAATCATTGATAAAAATTCCCTAGTATATGTCAAACTAGTAAATTATCATACTGATACATATCCATATCATCAAATCAATATTCATGCATCCCGGACATAATCATTAGATTTAGATGTTACAAAAATTCATATACCATCAATACCTACGGTTCTATCCAATGCCAAACGCTAGTCACAATTAAAATTCAAATCATACATATTAGTCAGCCACTATTTTTTATTTGTTGGTGACATGCCAAATTACCCAAAGATTATCATATAAATAAATAATAAGTCAAATCATATTAATTATCTGATACTCATCATGGAAACACTTATACACTTCCACATATTAATAGTGATTGCTCTGTTCTCTCTAATTTAGTAACTTGTTCTAAGGATGATATCTTCGCCAATTATGAAGCACCTCAAATATAAAACAAAGTTATTATGTTACATGTGTCAAAAGATAGATCAAATGTTACATATATTGAACAAGTACTATTTCGCACATAAACTTAACTAGGAGAACTACATCTTGATAAATTCTCTCTTCAAAGTATTATATTTTTACCCAATTCTTAGTTTTGATATAGTGAGTGGTTTGGCATAGAACAAAACACCTTATTTCTCATTTTTCAACCCAAAAAATATTACCAAAAGTGGACATAGGGTTTAAATAAAATCAAAAATATTTTTGGGTATTACGTGCATAAGCATCACTTATGATCACACATATAAATGAAATATAATCAAGAGCAATACCTTATATTGGTCTTGACTAAGGTTTATATTTTTTTCCAAGCATGCCCACAACTTTGTTTCTTGGTATGTGAGACTCACGTGATTTTTTTTATCCTTCATGTTGCCTGCATTTAGTCTTAGTCATGCATAGTTCAATAAAATGTTAAGTATATTAAGCAGATTTGTACTTTCCATAACTATCAAATGCAATTGTGAAATTCATTCAACTTTTTAGATTCATATTAATGATTAATTGTAACACATACTACAATCTAAACTAGTTCAATATTTTAAATTTTTTTAGTTTCATTATCCAAATTAAGGAAAAACATATTGGTAAACCCATATATCATTTAGAACATTACAAAAGCAATGGTTTTGCTTAGGGTTTGATCATTTTTTCTAGATAATTTCATTTTATTCATTAGGGTTTATTTTTTATAATTGATTTCTAGGTTTCCATAAAATAATAAAATTACATTTGACTATATTGAATGTAAACAAGTCATTTTTTAAAAATCAAGTTATGATTGTAATCATTACATGTTTTTCAAATTTGTTATACAAAATATTTAATAATAATTCAATTCTATGGACCAAATATTTATGAACTAAAAAGGATGATATTAATAATGAAGAATATTTATCCTCTCTTAGTTTATATTATTGCAACATCCAATCCGAGTTGTTTATTTTTACCACTGGGTTGTAGAGAGCATTAAAAACTCATTTTATTCCATCCACTCCTACTATTCTCCCAAGGCTTCTTTTATATTTCACAAAGCATGTTGTAACCTACCTTTATGGATTTACTATAAATACTGAAATTAAAAATTCTCATGAAAAGAAATTATATGGTGAATGTTAATCAAGTACATGAATATGTAAGATTTTCATCTAATTGTAATGAAACTGATAAAATATAATTAACTTAATATCTTAACATGAACAAACAAACACATGATGCAATTATATATGTCATAATAAAATTAAAAAAGATTCACTAAATATAATAAATTTGTGGAAGAGTATGATCCCTTATTTGATATAAATTAAACTTATAAAGTCACTCATTAAACTTTAGGTGTTCAGTCTACTAATATTTCCGTTATTCCTACATCTACACATTTGATTATATATGTGATTCCCATCTAATGTGTGATTGATACATAAGGTATCCATCAAATATATATGCCTATTTATACAAAAACAAATTTTACCAATCCTATGATTACCATACTTGTTACATCGTCAACATCACATACTAAATAATCCCTCAATCACACTATTTCAACTCTGTAGATTAAGGTGTTCTAGTTAAAGAAAGTTGATTATCAAGAAAGTCATTAAAAAAATTCACATGATTTGATTCATAATATATTAACCCTAAATATTTGAGGTTATCCATTACATGTGGGTTTCATAGCTCCCGACCTTACATTATATGATCATAAAGGTGATATAGAGCAACATTATTATCCTTCAAACAACATGGTTTGACTATGCCTCTAATGAAAAATGATTTAAAAATATATTTCCATAAATTTTGAAAGGGTATACTTTTTGATGGTTCTATGCCATCCTACTTTTAAAAATAGATCATTTGACCCTTTTTCAAATGAATTTATATCCCTGCCCTACATCAACATTGTTAATAAATTATATTATAAATAATTTACTGAACGTAAAGAAAGGTATAATGAGACAATCATTTATTATATCATTTTCCTTGTGAGTTACTATCTAATATGATGAATCATATGGCTAAAAATGATTAATAATATATAGTGAAATAAAATTTGATTTCCCTTCTCCATAAGTCTACTATATTCAATAAATTCAATTCATTCAATGAGTTATGCCATAAATTTTGAGATCGAGACATTAATCTCATTGATTTCATGAAAAATCAAATATGCACATAATTATACAATGAATTCAACTTAATATATATTTTTTTAAAATCTACAAGAATAAATAAAATGATAATTAGAATTATAAAAAAGGAATTATGGTTAACATAGTCTCACATCCTACATAATGGCTTCTCTTACACATTCTTAAAAACAAGCAATTTTAAGATTAACTAAAAACCTCATATAAAATAGAATAAATTAGTTGATTGTAGCCTTATATGTTTTCTTCCACCACAATATATTGATATGAGTAAGCCTACACCTAAAGGATATGAAAGTAAAGCATATTATGATTATCCTCAATTTATTGGTGTTTATAAAAATAAATGAATCAAGATAAGGCCTAAGATAAATAATGTATTTAATGAAGATATAATTTAACTTATCACACCTAAAAACAATCTAGTTCCACAACCAAATGTGAAAGAAAAGTCATAATTTTAGTCTAGTTTAAGGTCATGAGGTAACAAAGACAAATCATAAACCTATTATTATTTTTATTTAGGTTACTCAAATTCTTAGTGTTACGTATGATACAAATAATCCTATGAGTGATGATTACTATGATTGAATTATAATAGTTTTTTCCTTTTAAGGTCTCAATACAATATTAGTGTGTCCCATAATGATAATGTGTTTCACTTTTTGGCATAAAGTGATCAAGGGATACATGACTATAAAACACAGAGCTAGGACATAATACATGATTCATATAATTAACACAGGTTCAAATGTTAAATTGGTTTTGATATGGGATATATATTTTCACATTGGGAAATATTTTAGGGCATATTCTAATTAAAACACATACTAACAAAGCATGAAAATACCAAAAGTCATAATATTCAAAATTTATTAAAATCTTAATCTTCATGGATTCATCTTCAAAAAATAAAATCATTACATAAAAATATTTAAATAAAAATAAATTCAAAGTTGGATTTGACATGAAAAATTAAAATAAATAAATAAGTAAATAAATAAAGATACTATAGTTAACTATGATTGTTATAAAGAACAAATTGTTTTTCTTGATAAATTTTACATGCAAGTGTAGTTGAGCCTAAAATTTTAAATATATCATAAAAATATGAGATTCATGATGTTGGATTATTTTCAACCCATGTTAATTTCCCATTAAAAATTTATCTCATTTATGTTATTTTTATCATGATTAAAATAATAAAAATCAATTTTTACCCCTAGATGGTCTCGTACGGCTTTCCAAAAATATTTGAGCTTTTTCTAACCTATGAAGTGACTTATCAGTGAATTATACATTCCTTTTTATTTATTTTTTGTATAAATTAAATATAAATTTGGTTAATGAGTTAATATTTAAGAACTGTGAAATATGGCTCTTTGTATCATTCTCATTTGGTTGAAAATAACTCATCAAATACAAGTTTCCATGATTATATTCATATCATTTATTATTGTCAAATTTTATATATCTACCATATAAAATAGAATATTTTTCTCCATAATTTAATCCTTCCCAATATACCAAATTCTTTTATAACTTCTATGTCTTATGTTCACTATTTTCTTATCCATAATTTGGACTATCTTTTACTTCATCTTCCTTGGTACCTATTAGTTCCAATCCACTTTGTCATATTATTATAGTTCACCATATTCTCCATGAAAATAATATAAATTTAATACACTAAATACTAAATAGATATCAAAATTATATGGTAAACACACCTTATAAGCATTTTCATTAATTTTCTTCACAATTCTACACAAACTATTATTTTTGTACTTCAACTTGTTGTATGTTTGTTTGGGATTATTTTCTAAAATAAAAAATAAAAAAAATATCCTTCTTTAAATAAATTTTACCTTATTGTTACATATTTTTTTATTTATATTTTTCATTACATTCATTTAATTTAATTTTTACTTCTTCTTAAAACCAATGTATGCACTCTGCAAATGATTTTCCATCATCGCTTGCTCATTTTATAATTGGTCACTACATCAAATCTAAGATACACATAAGATTTATGACATACACAATCTGAAATGGTGGGTTTTATAATTATGTATTCACTAAATTATTATATGCAAACTTATGTTATGGTAAAGCTAAGTCTAATGACTTGGGATTCTCACCATCTATGCATCTCAATAAATTTTACAAGGTCTTAGTTTCTAATTATGTATATCCATTTTTTTCTAGGTAGTATGAAATAATAAATTTTAGATTAGTTCATATATTATTCCATAGATTACTCAAAAAATGACTTAAATTTTTTGTATCCCTTTTTGATGTAATCATTTTTATAACACTATGCAATTTCAAAACATCATTAATTTTTTATATATAGAACTCTAGTATTAAAGCAAGTTCATCATTTGGTATCATATCAAGTTTAAATATAATAGGTAATCTCACTGTGAATTAATTTTTTGTTTTGATATTATAATTTTAGAGATTATTTTATGGTTGAATAATAGGTGTAAATATACATGTAGGATGAGGAGGAATTGCTTAGATGAATAAGACTATGGGAAAGCTGCATAAGCATGTGGAAAAATGAATTACAATTATTATAAATCAAAAATAAATAAAAAAATAAAAAAAAATAACAAAAATGAAAAATTGGAATAAACTAATCATGAATATGATATTCAAGAATAATAGGAATAAGAACAACCACCATAAATGAAAGTGAGGATGGTTAGGGATTTAAATGGAAGGAATGAAGGAATAAAAGTTAATGTTTTAGATTATTCAATGAATATGCATTAATATAATATTAATATGAGTGTCATGTTCTCAAACTCATATAAATTTGCATGTGTATGGCTCTCATATGAATGTAGTTTTATAGGAAAAACTTACATGTTTATTCTAATATTCATATATGTCGACACAAAAATGGCAATATGCACATATTTATAGGATCATGGGATATATGTTCTCATATTTGGACAAAAAATAAGATAAATATGTATAAAAATATATCATATTGGCTCAAACTCATGGGACATGAATTTTTATCGTGCACATAGACACTATTATAATTTTTTTAAATGTATTAGATGGTACCTAGAAATGCAAAACCTTGAATATATAAGTCACTAACTACTATTTGATACATTTTTATTAAGTTAATGTATTTTGGGCTCAATTATGGTAATTGTACTCGCCATTAGTTAAATAAATCCTAATATACCTCTTCCACCTTTTATATTGAGGTTCAATATTAGTTACATTAGTGATAGTCAATAATCTTGGAACTACTAATTATTCATGAGGGTTTTGGGAATTTAACCTCCCAACCTATGGTTTAGCCTTATTTTGAAAAAAAATAATATAATAACACCAAATTTCATAAATCATTTATAAATAGGAATCATTCTATAATTATTTTAGTGGAAATCACATTTATCTTTTAATTCAACAAGCAAACATCATTTCCAAAAATTACAAGGAAACATTGTTGACCTACTTGCAATAATATTTTTTCCTTTCCATTAATTTTTAATTTTCAATTAATTTTTATATATTTTAATTTAAGGTAAATTTACTGATACATTTTCATTTCAATTTTTTTGGGTAAAGTTAGATGTTTGAAGCCCCTCACCAAGACAATGTGTGTTATACACACTCTGGTACATCCATTTATAGTTTCAATATAGATTTTTATTATATTTTAATACTTGAATAAAATGGGGGAATTTTTAGATACTAATATGTGGTATTTTAAACATGTAAATGCTAGGATTGAGTTGCATTCACCTTACATGAGTTTTTGTTACATTTATGACCCATATTCACCATTTTCTAATATCCAAATGATTTTAGTGGGCCTTATCCTTCAAAATTTATATCATTAATATTAAATAAATTTATATTATCTTATATTAAATTCAATTATCATAGATAAACATCTCCAAGTAATCAAATAAACATTCATTTCTCTTTGACATAATTGTCAGATTCAAATATTGCTAGAATTTTATATGACATAAATATAATGGTTCCATCCTAAATAGAGGAATGATCACATTTAAAATTAAAATATTTCAATGGGTCAGACTAAATGATATGAATATATTCCATATGATAAATCACCAAAATGATCCCATATAAATAGACAATAGGTTTAATATTATTTTTTAGTCTAGAAATCATCGAGTAAATAAATGTGCCTTATATATGACCAAAGGAACTTCAATATTATGTTCAATTTATAGATCAATCATAAGGCTATTATTTTATCAATGTCTAAATAAAATTAAATACAATACAAACTTATCATAAATTTTTAACTATCAGAAGTTTGATACTAAATTGCATACATTAACTGAGCAATATTTCTCACATACACCTAATAAGGATAAGTACATGTGGTTGTAATTCCATATTTGGAGTATTGGAGATGTATGAAACAATAGGAAATTCAATGGGGATTGGTTATTATTCATTAAGCCAACCTTTTCTCCATTTGTTTGGCCATAATCTGGTGTCAAAATTGAACCTAATATTTTAAGTGGAGATAGGTGTCTAGGCATTGTGTGCATAGTCAACCCTTAATTTCACATAAAAATATATAAAAAATCAAGAATCGTGGATTTTAATATAATAGATAATGGATATTCACATAGAATGAAATATTCTTTTTCGTTACTAATGTCAGATAATACTAACAAAGGTTGACATATTTATCCAAATATGCACAAAAATATACTTCTTCAACTAAAATACTTATAGTCTATTTTTATGACTTTAGTGCTACCTACATTAAATTTCAAAGTTGTACAGTTGAGTATAATACTAAATATTTTAAACCTTTTGTTAATTTACATAATAAAAGTGTAAATTTTGTATCAGTTTCTACCTATGGCATATAAATTAGTGCATAATTATTAGATATTATACAAGTTGAAATAATTAATAGTTTTATAATTATGAATGTTGATCATTCTAAAATAAGGTAAAATATATTAATAAACCTATATATTGACTTGAACATAATAAAAAAGTATGTTTACTTTACAGTATCATCCTTCTTTTTAAGGATTTATAATTTTTACCTTAAAGTTTTATTTTCATATTTGATTTCTAAATTACCTTATAAAATAAGATAATTACAAATGGATATAATTAATATACATAGCTTTTCATTTTTTACATATTTTATGATTATATTCATTACATGTTATTTTCATTTAATATATAAAACATTTAACAATAATGTTATTCCATAGATCATGTCGTTATGCATTAATGAGCATAAAATGAAGAATGAAAAATATTTAAACTTCCTTAACTAAGATTGTTGAAACATCAAATTTATGTTTTTCCCTATTACCACAAAGAAATATAAATCATTCATGGATACTTCTATTCCTCCCACACCCATTATTCACCAAAGTCTTATGTTGGATTATACACTACATCTTATATAATACCTTGATGGGATTTTTTATGAATATTAAATATGAAAGTGACCATGAAGAATAAGCATTTATTCTGAAGGCTAATCAAGGACACTAACATGTAGTATTTGTAATATATTATATGTAATTGATGAAATAAATAGATATATTAATATGGTCACACATATGCATCATCCATTTCTATATGTCACAAGAGATTGTCAGAAACTTATTGTTAATGATAGTACATGTGAATAAATATACTATTCTTTACCCAATATTTATCAAGATTTTAGAAATATTTATTCTACCATAGGTGTTGAGACTAATTTTATTTTTACTAGTCACCTGTTTACACTTTTGGTTACATATGTGATACCCACCCAAGTTGTGGTAGAAACAAGAGGTCCCACTTATATTTAAATTGATATTACAACATGGAAAACCTATGATGATCTAATAATGAAAACACATTTTACATAATAGACCATGAATATTTCATGATCCCTTAAGGAGATTATTTGATATTTTTAATCTATTTTTTTAGTTGGAGAAAGGTCATTATTGAGCTAGTCACCTACTTTACCTTATTTGCTTCAAAATATTTTATTACCCTAGATTTCATAGTAGAGTGTTGAATATTTTTAGTGTACAAATTTTTTCACATGAACCATTATCTATGAAGACACTATGTATGTTATTATAAATTATTTATATGTGTTTTATCATATTACATATTAATCTTTGATACACACATTAATTTCATAGTATACATGTGTGGAACATATATCATATAGATACATATAATATATGGATGCATCTATCCAAGACATTAAAACACCTAAGGGCCACACAATTATTGGGGCATAATATTCTGTAGGATACATTGATATAAGTTATATTTTAATATCGAATTTCTGTTTACCATGTTGAGATCCACTAATTTATTACACATGTATTGTTAATAATCATTCACTATATAGTGCTTGATTTCATGGATTAGTTACTTAAGTATGTTTTGTTATTTACATACTTGGATGTGTAGACTATATTGCTTATTCTATGCTTCATTCATATTATTTAATTTTCATAATAGGTTAATCATTACATATTATGTAGAGCCCTTGGTATTTTGGTTGAGAAATATTATTTTCAATCGTTTGTAACCCTTGTAATTTTGTGTTAGATGATGTATTGTTTGTTGTATTGTTGGACTAATCGCCAGCATCCCCCTTAGGGATTCGTGACATGGACTAACAGCCTCCCGTGGGTACTTATCTGGGGTTTGTATCGGGCGTTAACAGGTCGACCTTTTGGCGCAACGGCAAGCATTCCTACAATTGGTATCAGAGCCATGGTCACGGGTTCGAATCCCCTCGGGTGATGCTGAGGGGGGGATTGTTGGACTAATCGCCAGCATCCCCCTTAGGGATTCGTGACATGGA
>JARHVA010007976.1:507500-517500 GCA_037957365.1 Torreya grandis | reverse complement strand
ATGGATTTAAATTTAATATAAATCATAAATTATAGTATTATAGTATTAATATACAAATAATATAGATACTAGTATTTTATAATAGATTTCATGATAGTTATGAAAGGAAGTTGACTCAATATCTTCACATGAACTGAAAAATGTAAAATATTTTTGTGTTTCAAGAGATGAATTAATATTTTTAATGTAAACCTAGCATATATAATTAATAGTAAAATACTTTGTGTGTAATGCATCTAACTTTTAGATCTAATCTCTCTTCCATTTGTGTTTAGACTACTAATATTATTATTATTCCAATGTCTACATATTTTTAGACATATGTGATGCCCATCTAAAGTGTACGGGGAGCACAAGGTATCCCTAAAATTTATATAACTATTCATAAATACAAAATCCCTGTTAGTTATATGATGACTATGAATATTAGATAATTAATCTATCATACAACATAATACTTATATAAGTTTATTTTATCTATAAAAGATAATGTGTTGATATTAGATAATTTATTTTTACATCTATCGATTTAGTGTATTTAAATTATTAGATTCATAATCCATTATCCACCATGATTTCATATTATCCCTTACCTATGGGTTTCCTAGCTACTTACCTTATGGTAGATGATGAAGAATGAAACCTTGAGCAACACCTAAGATCCTTTCAGGTAACATGATTAGACTCTCCCTCCCATGAAATATTAATGATTATGATATTTTTATCTGATGTCTCAAATAATAATCATTTAAGTCATTATATGACCTTCCATGTAATCAACTTAAAGCATTCAAACCTATGAAATATTCTTTTATAACATATATATCAATCAACATTGAAGATAACTTGTATTATGCTTTAATTACTAAACATAATCAAGGGGTTAACAAGCCACTTGTTGACTATGTAATTTTGTATATGAGAATGTTATCTAAGAAGACCAATCTTGTGGCTAACTATGAGTTATAAGACATATTGAAAAAAAGTTTACTTTCCACACTCCATGAGTATATTGTATTCAGTAAATTATAATCGTTCAATGAATTATTACATATAGTTAGTGATTTATAAGTTAATATCATAGCTTTAAATAAACTAAAATATGCACATATAGCTACAACTACTTAAAATTTTATTTTCAAAGAAATCTAAGTTATAATTTTAAGTAGAATGATAAAAATAGTAAATAAAAAACAAATGTTAAAGTAGTATATCACAACCTACAATAGTTTTTTATTATCTCCTCCATAATAGAATTTTTTTTAATGATTAGATAAATCATTTCATAAAATATTACATATGTTACTTGAGTGAATCATTATATATCCCACAACAAAAATATGTTTATATTAGTAGGCATGTACCTAATGGATATGATATCTCTTTATAATGTGATTATCATCTATGTGTTTAAAATTATACAAATATATACTTTAATCTAAGGCATATGATTCAATATCTCATTGATGATAAAAATATTTACATTACCATCCCTAAAATTAAATGAAGACCATAACCAAATTTGAATCCAAAGTTGATTATAATTTTTGAACCATTTAAAAATCATGATGTAACAAATAATAATGAAACTTATGAAGTAAATTATACATATAATGCACACCCTATTATTTCTAAATTTATGGTACATTATAGTTATAAGTTTACCCATTAAAAAACATTATTGATATAGTTAGAAGTATATTAGTATAATAACTTGAAATTTCATTTGACAACACTAAGATTGTGGAATATGATTACGATATCAATTCTCCACGTTTTATGAGCCTACATTAATTCAAATAATATACATAGTGTCATGGTAGACAATGGTTTGAGTTAAAATATTTACATTAACACTACTCAACACTCTATGGTACACATAATAGAATTTGTTGTATAGATAAAGGATAGTCAAGGGATTTAAACCGTTTCAAGTGACTTTTGTTACTTTTCTAGGTAGGCTCTACAAATGAGGGTATTGTATTCTTAGTTATATAGTGTACAATGATATTTTATATGTTTTTATGATTCCTATGAAAACAAAATATGTGTTGTAAAATATTATTAAATTGATGTGTTAAGTATATAGAGTATAGCAGGGTGTTTATAATTTTATTTCTCCATAATAGTGTATTTTAGTATAAAACCTTGCATATATTTACTAAATAAGGCTATGGGATGCTCATAACCACTTTCATTATTTTGCAATAGCAAAAATAAATAGTATTGTATGAAGAAAAAGAGAATACTTGGAATGGCTTTGAGTAATTAGAACTGGCCAAGATAGGAGCAGACTTCAAAGCTCATTTTATGTCACTAAATGCTTGCACTGCCCTCTTATCCCAATTGGTAGTTTGGTCTTTCTTCATCATAGAATTAATAGGCATAGTCATCTCTACAAAATTATACACATAACTTCATACAATGTTAATTTTTACAAATAAATATTGAATTACTTTCCTGGATTGTAGGATAGGTACTTTCTCAATGGCTTCAATCCTTTTGGGATCAATCATGACACCCTCTTTGGATACTATATGCACCAGGAACTTGGCCATTTGTACTCAAAAGTAACACTTCATGGGATTAAAAAAAAATTTGAACTCCCTGCACCTTACCAAAACCTTTTTGATATTTTCCAAATGCTCTTCTCTTATTTTGGAGTGAACAGTAATATTGTCCTGATACACAATAATAAACTAGTTAATACATTCATACGTCATTGGAATGTCATACCAATATTCAACAACTGGAAAGTCATCCTCATATGTATATGTGTTCCCTATGGTGTGGTGAACACATTATTGGTCCTCTTGTATTCCTTAACCAAAACCTAGGTGCTACCTAAGAATCCATCCTATGTGGACAACATTTATAAACGAATGATGCTTTGTAATAGGTTCTCAATATTCGGTAGGGGATAATTATCTTTTAAAGAATATTTTTTAGATTCTTTAAATCCACATATAATTAGATATCACCTTTATTATTTATTATAGGCACTAAATTTTTACCCCATGGTGAGTATCTGATGGGCTAAATGATACCACCATCACTTAGCTTCTTCAACTCTTCCCACATCTTGGTGGCCAAGATTGGGTTAATGGGTCCTTGTTTCTACTTGAAAGTCTTTCTATTAGATTTTAATGGGATGATGTGATGAAATAAGTCTTCCATATACTCCTTCAACACCAAATAAGATAATACTAATCAATCTTTGTACTTCCTTAGCAACTGCATGTAAGATTTCTTCTCAATTGCACTTAAGTGAGTACCCAACCAAACTTTCCTTGGATTCTAATGAGAATAAAAGTTACACTTATTTATGTCTTTTGAAATAAATAAGTATCTCAACTTGATTCTATCATCTCCCTCAAAATATGCTTCTAAACTAACCAATCCTCTTGGGATAGTGTTTGTCTTCAATTGAAAGATGTCTTTCCTAAACAAGGTCTCCTTTCTATCACAAACCTAAACTATGGATTTCAAGTTTATGAGTTCATCATGCAACATAGAATTGTAATTAAGAAACCTCTTAATCTTTTCATCATCATCAAATACTTCCGAATGAGGAGAATTTTCTAGGATTGAAGGCCTAACATTTAATTTCATATGATATTGATAATGAGATTTTATATTTATAATGTATAATTGATCACCTAGCCCTGCAAGTCTGTCAACATCTTGGTTGTAACATATATCATGATAACAAATATTGAATGCATCAAAGAGATCTAATAAGTCCCAAACATCATCAAGATATTATTTCAGCCTTTTATTTTTCATGGAGAAAGCATTGTGGACTTATTTCAACATCAACTTAGAATCACCCTTAACAATCAAACACATGATTTCAAATTCACAAGCAATCCTTAGACTAAGCATTAGTGCCTCATTCTTAGCAATATTGTTAGTGTACTCAAAATAAAGCTATAAATAAAACATAAAACATTTAACATTAGGGGTACAAAAGATAACCCCAATTGGAGTAAGCCCCATCAAAACACATCTTCCAAACTACATTTTCTTTTTCAGGCTCAACATAAAGAACATCATGGTGTTAACTAGCATCACTATTCTTTAAAAAGTTACTCAATTCAACATATAGGTACAATACTTCATTTAAGATCAAACTTGGGATCTTTAATTACATGTAACTTCTTTGGCTCTCTATAAAGCTTAACCATATTACCCTCCACCATAATGGTGGCATAGGAAATGTCCATTTTCACACTTCCACCAACACTAGCATCTTATTTACATGATATCAACATCCCTAACTTAGGCAAGTAGTCCAAAACCACCATGTCCATATTCAAATACTTTACTGAATGTATTATCAACTACACTACTAACCCTTTCACTTGTCTAATGACTAGAACCTATCATGAGTCCATGGCATAACACTTGCCAAAGGATATTGTAATCTTAACTCCAATATTATTTAAGACACCCAAAGGTATCACATTATAAGAATATCTAGAGTCAAACATATAATTATGAATAATCAAACCATTGATCAAGATAGTAGCGTAATATGGGTCCATATTCAACAAAATTTCTAAAAGTGTAATCCCCAAATAGGCCTCTGGATCATGTTCAATAACCTCTTTTGATTCTTCATCACTTTCTAGGGGTGTTTGGGGTAACTCAAATTCATTTTCAGCTGACTTCTCACCAAATTCTAATTATTCAAAGGCCCTCTCCCCATATTCAGCTATTCATAAAAATTCAAAAAAGCAGTATAGTGATTTTACGTTGGCTCAACACATGGGCCATATCACATATGCTATACTGAAGAAGAGAGATACCTAGTGGAAGGGTAATAACACCTTCAATTGGCATACAATCATTTAAATTTTTAAGTGGACAAGGCTAAGATGGATTTACACTTTTAGTAACAGTCTTCAAGGGTGGATTTTATTTAACCTCATTTGCATCCTTAGGTATATTAGACAAGACATGCACTCTATTCTTATTAAGATCACCTCATGGCTTAAAAATTTGGGAAAAGGGAACCAATTTGGAAATTTTAGGAACTGTTATTATTTTCTTAGATTCTTTACTAGTATCCCTTACCTTGGGATTTGTAAGGGCATTATCCTAAGGAGCAACAACTTGATATTTTCTTATCAAGTGAAATTATTTCTTTTGGGACATTATGACATTAATTAGTAGTTACCTATCTTAAACTAACCACATTCCCCCATCATATTTCTTAATCATCATATAATGTAACAAATCAAAATCATGGATGGTCAATTCATATGCACGTTCCATATTAATGTCAAAATCAAATTTGGGAGTTGGGATACTTACCTTTTTAACCACACTCTAGAATTAATTGATATTATTGGAACTCAATAACTCTATGGAGGTATTCATCTCACTTCAGGGGCTTTGACAATTGAACATCAGGATCTGATCCTCAGATGATGTAGACTCAAGTATAATCTAGATTTATGCCCAAAATGATAACTAGTAGTGAAAATAAAGATAGATATCTAATCAAAAAATCATGTAAAACATCTCATTGCCTTTCATTACTAATATACATTAAATAACCATATGTATTTTCTATTAACATCAATGTTTCAAAATGTTGCCATGGGGATAAGTATGGTGGATTTACTCCAGGTTAGATAGGGGAGACATATAGGAATGATATTATATCTTAATAATGGTTTTAAAAGTTGAAAACACCTTATCAAGAGAGTAAATATACACAAATAGCAATAAACCTAAAATTTGGAAGAGCCTATACTTGGAGAAACAAAAAAACTAAGAACAACCAATGACCTTTGAATAGAATACAAGCCTTATATTTATACATTTTTCAAACCTTCAAATTGGGAATGAGGGTTTCCTTTTTGGAAAATTGAAAAACACCCCTCCAAGTTCTATAAAGATTCACCTAGCTAGAAAAAATCTTCTACCACACCTAGAATCTTCATGTATTTATAAGGAAAAATATTCCTACAATTGCCTCTACAATAAATGATGGATAATTTTAATAACCCATTACTTCATTTGGTTATAAATTCATTTCACACAAGTTGTAAAGAGAATATTCATGGTGGAGGCCAAACACACTTTGTCTTCTTATGTAAATTCCTAGAGATTCCATTTGACCACTCATTATCATAGCTAAAAATCCCTGGATAGTCGACCTTCCTCTTATGCACATCATGGAATACCCTGCTCTGACAATGATGACATGGAAATATTACAGATCCATTATTAGTTGAGTAATCTCCATTAGAGTGGACCACCTAGATCTTTCAAACCTATAATTTCTCTCCTGTGAAGGAGCTTTAGAAAATAGAGTAAATGAAAATACATTAACTTAGGCTTATTTCAACCATCTTATTTTTTGGTTCCAAACTCGTATTTTCACCTTTTGTAATTTTCACTTTTAAATATTCACATTTGAAATTTTTACAAATTTTGCTTTTTGATAAATTCCTCTATATTTCCTTTTTAATGCATAAATGCATTATTTTTACTTTTCACCTTTTGGGGAGATCTTGGTCCTTTTTAAGAAAATTTTCACTAAGTGAAACTTGTACTAATTATAATTTACATAATGATTTTCCCACTCACATTTCCCTTTGTAGATAGTGGAGTGAAGAAACGAGATTATACTTTACACTTTTCACATTATTTTGGTGCAAAATGCAAGTCAACATTCTAACTCCACCAAAGTTAATTTACTTTCTATCTATAGGACATATAACCTCATAAGAACTTTGCATGGTACACTTTGGGAAATTGCATTTTTCAATGGTGAATTTCCTATTAAAGTTTCCTAGGAGCGCGAGGGTCTCATCGACACTTTTTTGAAATTTAAAAATTTCTTAATTTTTCCAATATTCTCCACTTATACTCCAGTAAAGAACCTAACTCCCTTTTTAGACTCCTAATCCAGCAGAATAGGCTTTACAAGATTTTTTCCTAGATACCAAAGCCTTCCTTAGTATGAATGCTTCAAAAAAATAATCCTTCCTATTTTTTTACCCTGTATATGGAACTCAAAGTATTTATTGGATAAAAATATTCACTACCTCAATTATTTTAGTGCCTTATAATACATTCCCATTTGGCATCTTCTATTTTCTTCATAACATTTTCAATTTCTATAGCATTGTTGAATTTACTATCCAAAGGAGAAAAGTTCATAAACCCACCAATATTTTGATTTTGTTATTCTAGGGAATCTTTAACATATTGTATTATCTCTAAATTCAAAGCACCTCCTTAATTTTATGATAAAAACTTAAATGGAAAATATTATTCATCATGAGATCCCTTTATCATTGAATCCTCCATGCTTATATATTCACTACACTCAGATTTGGTAAGTTTGTCATATATTGGACATAAAAATTTATTTCTAACAGAGTCAAGGATGCAAGAATAACTCTAAACAAAATCCATTTTAAAAAAAAATTAGAAATAACATATTGACTTAGAATATCCACCTCACATCCACTTAAATCCTCTACAAAAAATTATTTTAGGTATGTGGTAGCAAAGGCTTTAGCCTCATCCAAAATATTTTTCCTAGTAAAGGCATTGGTTAAACTCCTGAATAGACTCATAATGGCTTCAATCTCCTAATATCTTTAATAATTGATGCTCAAACACTACTCATATTTCCATTTGAATTTCTCCAACACATTTCAAAAGAAATTATATTTATTTAGTTGAAGGATTTGAAAACCTAAGGGAATAGTATTTGATATCTATGCAAGGGTTATTTCTTCCATGTCCAATGCATTCTTTTTGTTTTTATTCCAATAAATACATAACAATTTAATTCTACACTTTAGGTTAGTAGAGAATGTGAATTTTATTCTAATAAAATCTATGCACCTATTATCCTTCTAATTTTTCCCTTTTACTCCGTCATTTCTCTAATGCTTATGGGATGTAGGAGTGGGAGTGCACTTTGCATTTTGCACGTTGATTTGGTGCAAAGTGCATGGAAAACTCTACCTTCCACCACTTTTCATTTATTTTCCTCTATGGTATTTGTGGTGTGATGTATATGAGCCTTCTTCATGACACCTTCAATGAAACATTTTCATAACATCTACACATTCCAAATCATGTAGTCAAATTATTGACTTATACCTCTTCCACATGTTTCCTTTGTTTGCACGCTTTAACTTTATGAGATTTTTATTAAAACTTGTCTTTTCCCTTTTTCATGCATTGTCTACAAGATGTGAGAGTGGGAGTGCACATTTTAATTTGAACAAAAAAATTATTTGAAAGTGTATCCCACTTTTTGCTTTCCACCAAGTCATTTATCTATGAACCTCCATACTAGCATTTGCACTTTATCAACCATTAACATGTAGTCAACCTGTTGAATCTCTACCATGTCATTATTAAGATTCAACATTCAACTCCACTTTAAAATCTATAACTGGTTGAAGTGCATATGTGGCACATTATAACTATTCCATGCATAGTGTTTACCAACAGTGATGCAAGGCCTAGAGCATTTTCATCCATGTTATATTGGATTGAATTACATTTGTAGAATATAGAACTAATAGATTACATATTATTAGTACATATGCACATGAACTTCATAGTATACATTAGTGACATGTAGTACACACATATAGTATATAGATGTAAATATGTAGTAAAATATTATACATAGGGGCCATGCCAATGCTACGGAAATATTATTCCAAAGGATACCTTGATATAAGTTATGTCTTTCTATGAAATTTTTATTTTCCACTTTTAACTCCATTAATTTCTTAGACATGTATTTCAACTAATCATGAGTTCAACTATGTTATGTTTTTGCATATATCTTTGTACTATGATGTGACATCAATATACTTGGATGTTATATAGTAGATAAATTTCATTGTGCTTCATCAACATTTTTTATTTTCATAATAGGACAATAATTGATTAAATTTTAAGAGTGTTTACCATGTGTTTATGAGTAATACTTTCCTTATTTTACATATTTTGTCCTTATGTGTTTAAAATTGTGTTATCCATTTATTTAATTTTCCTTGGACTTATGTGTGAAACGTCTAATTTTAAATTAGTTTCATCCCTTTTCCTTGTGTGTGAGACATTTTATTATCATTTTTTATGACCCTTAGTATTTTGTGTGAAACATTTTATCAACCCTTGTGTGCATTCCTTGTCTTTACGTATGGATTTGAGTGCCATTATGTGTGTTTATATTATGTGACTCATTGTAATGAATTTTTCTATTTATATTACTTTTTTATTTTATTTTTTAGGTATTTTGATTCATATCAAGCTCCTCACCATTTATGTTTAGTCCCATGATTCACATCATGTACCTTTTACTACAAATTATTTTTTTTTCTAATATCATAATACTTGTGTTTCTTATATGCCATATTTCATGTATGATTTGACAATGTATTCATAGTTTTATGATATATTATCCACTTTTTGATATGATTTTACATGATTGCATTTTAATGCGAAAAATATAATAAAGTTATGTCTTTTATTTTGAGATGAGTAACTCATTGGATATATCCATCACCTCAAAATGTGAACATATTATGGGCTTCGGCATAGATAATTTAACCTCTAATATTTTATAAAATATAGACCTTTTAGATAAAATATAGGATTTAGAGAATTATGATTGGTTAACATATTATATTTATTCATATGCATGACTTATATTTAAAACCTCGAACATATTAAATGGTATATGCAATGGATATTCACACATTTGATAGGGACATGAGTTAAATGCTATCATATTCATATACACATTAGTGCATATTCCATACATATCCATAATTTTAGAGGAACAAAAGTTACTTATTTTTAATATATTGACATATTTTGACATGTTTGGGGGTATATTTTATGGATATGAACATACTTATAGGATCATATAATGTAGGTTCTCATATATTAAAAAATAAATAACATATAACTGCATAACATTTTGTGTACTATTCACACAAATTTA
>JARHVA010007976.1:480000-500000 GCA_037957365.1 Torreya grandis | reverse complement strand
TGTAACAAATATAAAATGGCCTCTTACTTCTAACTTGGTGTATTTTACCTTCTTAAACTTGATCTAACAATTAGGGGGATGTCAAAGTGAAGCTTATGGTCTATGACACTATTTATTTGGATTTGGTGGAGTAGGGGAAATCCATGAACCCACCTAAAGGTGACATAATCAAGATGAAACACCCATATTAATCATTATACCTTGGTAATATGAGATTTTAGTCCTGGGTCACAACCAACCCAAGGGGGATTAACTTTTACTTGAAAAATTGAATAACTATTTTTATACAACCAAAATTTAACCAAAGTGGAGAATTAATTTTTTGAGAAAAATCACAAAAATTTCATAAATTTTATCTGATATATCCTTTTTAGGCATCTTTATTTTAATGTATGAGTTTTCTAGATATATATGCAATTATTCTATTATCATGCATTGTAAATTTAAACCTCTTTAAAATCAATGGGGATTGCATATCCTTATATTTATAAAATAATTAGTTCACAACATAATTCATTTATGAACTATTGATAAAAATCAAGTTATACTTCTAACATTATTCAGCTATCATGAGTATAAAACCAAAGTTTAAATTATATTGAGGAGAAAATGTTTAAATCAAGTAACAAAGGGTATATAAAAAAAATGACACTTGATGTAGAAAAAGTCATGTGATTTCACAAAAGTGATGAATCTTAGGATCTATTACTCCTATTTATTTATCACAACTTTATTTTTCTTGAGGTTTCATGAGTTTGAGAATGAACTCATCAGTTTAAGGCCAAAAAAATTTACACTATATAAGACTTCTTCACTAAATTAAAATCACATAAGTTATAGTTGTAATGATGAAGCATTGAGATAAATTAGGATAAATTTATTATTTTTATCCTCGATAAACTAAGTTCAAACTATTTTGTATTCATTTCTACCTTAGATGACACTAATCATACCCTTGGAGCTATAAGAACCATGCCATCCATGGCTGATTTTGCTGCTGACTTGAGTTGGTTGAAACATATGTTTATTAAAATGTGTACTCGTAAATCCTCCAAATTACATGCATTCATTAAGGGTCATGACCAAGATAAGGATTATACTAGCAAGTATAAAAATTAAAATAAGGACTCAGAGCAATGAAAGGGTAATAAATATGATGATAAGTTAAATCATCAAAATAGTCCTCTTCATATAAAAAATTAAATAAAGATTTAGTAACATGTGCCTCCTATAATAAAAATTGGCATGACGAAATTAAGTGAATGAAGAAGTAAATTAACTAATTCACTTAGATTCTTTAGAACCAAAATATGAGTTTGCATGAATCTATAAATCAAATTTCTCCATCATAAGAGTCTTTTAAGGCCATATATAATAGTAAGAGTAAAGGTAAAATACAAGCACATTTTTTAGTTGTATCCCAACCTTCCACATCAGTAATTTATATTGAATTAAAGAGAAAATTAGAAAAAAAATGTATACCAAAAATGAAGGGTCCAACTAGACATAATCATGTTTGTACTAAAATAATTATATAAAATAAATTTGTATCGATCACAACATATCAAAATTGAAATATTTTGTAAATAACTATTAAATACTAATTATATCATGAAATAATACATAAAATATAGTGTCTTATGTAGAGAAAAAAAATTGAAGAAGATAATGTTCCCACTTTGAGCGTAGAACATGTATTCATATAATTTACATGCATTTATGATCTCAACGATTAAAAGTATCCAAGTTTCACACATAAAGTGTCAAAAATAATTTAGACTTTTTAAGGATAAGTATTCATGATAAATTAACTTCCAAACCCTTTTTATATTGATCCATGTAATGAAAACATAACTCAAATTTCAAATTATAAAATTATTCCACTGGAATTGTAGCACATGCATCGTGAATTTGCATTTCATATCATAAATATTTATTTCCAAGAAATAATTAGGTGATGTCAATAATGTGGGTGAGAGTTAGAAAAGGTTAATTAAAACAAATTCCTATCAAAATATGTCAAGTATAGACCATGTATATAAATACTATTAAAATATGATATTAGATATATAAATCTCAAGAAATATGAATATGACCAGATTATTTATAGTGAATAAAAAAAACTTTTTTAATGATTCACCATTTTGGACCAGCAATGTTTTTTGTTACATTCTCAAGTGCTAAAAAATATTGGAAACTACTTGAAAATATATTGTCTAAATTACATAATACGCATCATCTAAAATTACATGAAATAAATGAAACCAACAAATTTAATATAGATGATCATGCTTAGTTAATTTTAAAATATCTTGTTATATGTACATGATACAATACATATAATAAATCCAATTCTAGAAATGATATACAAAGATGCATTTTTTTTGGTAATTACAAGACAATTTCTCAATCACATAATTCTATAATCAAGGAATTCAACACATGAATTTTATTATGTGGATAGAATTTGTACTATTTTATGGAAAGGATAAAATTTTCAAAAAGTGCATGATTTGCAAAATACTGCATAACTTATGATGCAAATATACTTGACTCAAACATATATAATTTACATGAGCAATGTGGTACTATAAGTTATAATGAAAACTACAAAACACATTGTCAATACAATTTTCTTATTCCACCAATGCCAGGAACAATTATCCTTAAACCATGTACAAAGGAAAATAACTTGGCCATCAAAATTTCAACACATATCTATGCCAATTCGGAAAATATAAACTATGAACATTATACAACATTTGACATAATTTTAGTGAAATTACAAGTAGATGAAAATAAATACACAGAAACAATGAAAAAAATTAATTAAGCATCCAAGAATATTATTGAAATGATATCCATCACATTCATGGACAATCAACTTTAATAAAAAAATTCCACACTTTTAGAAAGTAAATATAGTTGTATATTGTATGCTCAATGCTTATGTTGTAGCATCTTATTGTATACCCTACATGGTAAAATGTAATATATAATTGACCAAAATGTTTGATCGAATAAATAATTAGAACTAAATTAGAAATATCAATGTTATTTAGATGATACATGACCTTGGAAATAAATTACTCAATAGAGAAAAATGTCCACCAAACAAGTTATTCACATAGTTCTATCAATACCATTCATTATTTTCTCTAGAAATTATGTATCCATAAACACATGTCCATCAAATGAATGCACATTCATTCTAAATACTTTGACACTTTTTCCCATGAACCTGATGAATCAAAATATGTTATATGTAAATATATAATGAATTACTATGTTTAATGGATAGAAGAATTAATCCAAATTTATCTCATTTTATTTGTCTATAAATATTTTTAAAAATGACAAAAAACATCCATGAAAACTATAAAATCGATGTTATAAATACATCATGTACAATAAAAATTTTGTTATTAAAAATTATTGTAGACAAAAATTATTATTATGTATTCCTTTGATAGAAAATGAAGAAATATGAAACATGGTTTTAAAACATGGAATTTTGCATATGATTTCCATGCAAAATTAATCTTTAAAATGAAGAAAGATATACCTATTGCACGACCTCTACTCAGGGAAACATCAAAGAATATTTAAACAATGTTTATTTCAATAATATCAATGCCCAATTGATAAATTTGAAATTTCAAGACAATGAATTTGCCTATGAAAACTATGATATGAAATATTATTATTAATTTTTCCAAGAATTTTATAAAAATAAATATGATATGAATCTTTTAAAATTGCCAAACACCCATTTATTTTGAATAACAATGACTATTAAAAAAGAATATCTTTAAACAAACAACAACACGCAATCTTAAAATAAATATCAACAAAAAAACATAAAAATCCATCAATACCAATTTACTTATTTTTAATAAGAGTTATAGGTATAGGCTAGACCATCATAAAAAATTATATATGAAATGCTAATCCATTTATATAACTTGTTCATTGAAAGTGACCTACTTAAGACAAAAGGATTGATAATAGTATATAGTGGAAACGTAACCTATAATTAAGTAGGATTCACACTACATTCCATATTTATCTTTCCTTTTAGTAAATTACATGTTTTTCTACATACTTATGAAATGTTTAATACATTATCAAAATAATACACCTAGCTATAACTCTATCTCATATATGAGACATCATTGGTATGCTCATGCTTCTTATATTCAATAGATAAAAGGGTCACAAATATAATGCATATTCCTATAACCTACATTACAAAATTTGAAATGAATTTGTGTATAGACTTTTACCATGCAAAACTTCTACATGATTATTTGATTTTACAATATCCAACAATAAATTATGAACTGATTCCTTATGAATTTTGGAATAAACACATAAAACTATATCAATTAGAAGTAATTATGTGGAAAAACAACAAGAACTTCATAGCAATTGTTAATCATTTTCCCATAGCATGTCAAATGGATGATGACAATATATATCAATCTGAACATTTCATTATTATCACCTCACAATCCAACATCACCATATATATTTTTTTTAAAATGATGTAAAAAAGATAATTCTGGAATGCTATCAATTATTCTAGGTAATAGTATCAGCATCCATGCCATTAATGAATAGTAATTTGTATATGAAGGAATGTAATTATGTCATCTCTCATCTACAATTCTTCCTTTCATCATCTTGAATCTTGAGATGGTAGTTAAAATTTATGATAATAGTTTTTACTTTAAGAGTGGGCTTGTCATTTTATTGAATGGGATGTTTAAAACCTACACCATTTGAAATGATATGGATGTACCATTGATCAAATTAATTGATTAGCATACTGGCCATCACCAATGCAAAACTTTATCTCAAGTATATCATAATTCCATTTCACATGAGTGGACACACATTCTACATATAGTCAAACCTATACAAACCACATGTAATAATGGTGCTCAAACAATCTAAAAATAATTTCTAATACAACATGCGTTTATATGAACAATCAACATAACTCAAAGGCTCATGATTGATGGAGTTGCATTTGACCCATTTGAAATCACTTAGTATGGATAGAGTATATGAAATTATAATGCAAAAAATTAATTAAGTCATTTTATTTTTTGGCCTTTATAATAATCAAAAGTCTTAGCATCAAATAAAAGATAACTACATAAATATCACAACTACAAACTAATGCAAAATGAAAATATAAAAAAATTACATAATTTAAATATAGTAATAATATTCTTATCTCTTTATTGAATACAAACATCTTACAATCACATATGAAAGTTGTGATCAGTGATCATGACGTCATGTATTTAGATATATTATACTGGTAACATATACACATTACACACATTGTATCAAATAATTTACTAGAACATGTCCATTGAATTTTAATTCATCATGTTAAAGGAATCATGATTTGTATAAAAATTGAAATTTCTACTTCAACAACAATGTAATATAAGTAGAGATATGTTATGTCAATGAAAATAGTTATTGTAAATGATATTCACCAAATTGTAATTATCAATTTGAATGTAGAACAAAAATGTAATAATCTAAGATATCATGGCTGTTATCAATGATGTATTCAGAGGTGAACATAAAATATAATTATATTAAGTTACTTCCATAATAACAATATAAATCAACATATAAATTTGAAAGTAATTGAAAAACACATGACAACCAATAAAATGTGATTTGTTCTAGAAAGATAAGACATGTTATCCACACTGATTATTGATCGCATATAGTTGAATGTTGAAATACAAAAACAAAATATTTTAAAAGTAGATTATTATTAGAGTGATCATGAAATTGTCTATTTGGTCTTATGTAGCACAGATCTAAATTAATCTAAAACAAAAATGACAAAATCCATGTAATATAATTATTTCAAAAATTTATTTATTATATATTCCATATCAATATATATTTACATATACCTAAATATCTAACCATTGTCATTATTCTTTTAATTTCATTAAATAATCATAGGAAACATGAAAAGGAAATCTTAAAGCATTCAAGATAATTAAATACCAAAAAAAGAAGAGAAAATGCAAGCACTAACAACATTTTACCTTTTTACAAACTCTATCAAATTTTATAGCTATATACACTGACATCACACTATTTTCTTATAGGAACTCACTAATTTCATTTGATTTATTATTGATCAATGATCTGAATACCTATAAAATAGGAGATGATTTTGAAGGTGATATCATTGTAACCTACAAAATAATTTTACAAATACAACATAACAAGAAAATTTATATGTGAAGGTCTCACATATTTTAAAGTCCAAATGAATTACTCTTAAAAATCTTGACATCCTTATCCACATACATAAATAAAAAATTTAGCTTACAAAAGTGATACATATTTTGTGTTTTTCTATTTTTACCAAAACAAATTATAATCATTGAGATTGTGATACAATACTATTTCACAATGTATCTAGTATTTTAGAGAGTATACCGCCTGTCAATGAACAATATAAGTTCATCCCAAATTCCACAATCTACCAATTGAGAACTAGCATTAATACCTATGTAACCAATACAACCACCATAGTTTCACATGTTCTCAAAAAACTAGAGTGTAACTGATTTTGGAAGTAAAATATGAAAATACAAAACACAAAAATGCAAAGGTATACTTATACTCTTTCATATAGTTCACATTCTCTAATTTCTATTGTTGCATTAGAAAATTTAAACTATTATCTTGACTTTGTAGTTTTACTTATATTGAACTTTTGAGCCTTTGTTCTTTACAATTCAATAAAAAATATATGATAAATGATTTTTAATGTACTTGTTCAAAAATATCACCACACACCGTGACCCTAAAATAACTTTCAAAACCATTCAATCAACATTCTTCAAACCATTGAAATGTGTAAACTTCATCCAAGAATTATATGAATTATTGCATAAAACAATAAATATATGTTACATGTTTAAAATATCACTCAATTTCATAATTTACATTTGACTTTTCAAAAAAAAATCATTCCAAATTTTGAGGCATTTAAAAAAAATTAAGGTAAATAATTTTTTTCTAAACCTTTTTTTTTAAATTTTCCAACATTGAATCTACAAACTACTAACTAATTTCCACTCATTGTCTCTAACTATGTAGATAAGCACTTCTTATACCTTTGCAAGACTCACATGTAAGACTTATAAAGATAAAAACCTACCTTGCCTACATGGATAAGATGAATATATGTTAACAATATTGCGTATGGATAACTTACATAGATTCATAGATATAATATATTTTATTTATTGACAAAATATGAATGGCTTTTGTGAATCTGGTCTAAAGTTTAATATATTTTTCTATATTAATATTGTTTAATTACATATATTACTACTCAAGGACTCACATCTCAGACTTATACTATGTTTTTTTTAAGACTGTCATTCAATTTGTAATTATATTGTTCTATGTTTGTCACCGAAATAAACTACTTTTCATAATTTGTAATTTTATTTCTATTAACAAAGATTATCCATTCCATATTTTAAAGCTCCTATTATGGCATAACTAGGAGCAAAATTTAAATGATGAACTGATTTTCTATTTACATTTGATGAAATAATGTTCATTATATAAGAAAAAAATATGTTTTCTTTATTTTATGATTCCTTGTGAGCTATATCAACTTCAAAACCAATAACTGATGGTACTATAACTGATATCTTGTTTTCAACTCAATTAAAATTATTTATAACTAGTCCATATTTGTTAATTATCATTTTGTATATAACATTTCAATTTAAATTTTTATTTATCATTTACATCAATGTTTAGCTCTAGTTTCAACTCTTTAACTTATCTTAAAGCTATCATTTTGTAGCACTGACTATTATAAAAATTATTTTTACTTATTTCATATCATTACTTTGATTTCAAAAACACAAAGTTCAAATACAATATACTATTTAACACAAAGGCAAGGACTAAGTGCTATACTACCCTTGTTTAAGTTGTGAAATAATTTTCACTTTTTTAATAGATTTGTAAAAAAAAGAAATTTAACAAGATATGTAATATGTTTATGTTTAATTTTTCAATGTTAAATATGTCTTGATTTTTAAAAATAATGAAAATAAAAGTAACACGAATTAAGTAGGCCTTCAACAAATAATATTTAATGACATAGTAAAAAATAAAAATAAAAATTATATAAAATTAATTAATTGGTCTTTAATTTTCAGAATATACTATATTACGCATCCCCTCTTCCATGTAAATTTAAAAGTAAAAAATAATTATAAAATATATTTTAAAACAAAGGAAATAACTAGAGCGTGAAAAATAAAATAATGATATATTCTACATTCCAATAGACTATATTTGAAACCACATTAATTATAAAGAATATACCACATAAATTATAAATATATACCCTTTTATTGTAGACATTCAACTTTAAAAATTATAAATAAATTATACTCGATCGAATCAACGACTTTTTAAAAACAATTAACATTCAAAAGATTATATAATCATATTGTCACAGATTTTCATAACAATGTTACGTGGTAAATGAGGACCAAATAAATTCAGATGTAGAATGCATGCATTTTGCCATATTAGTAGAACAATGCTATCATTATAAAGAGAGCTAACATTGACGAATTTTCACGGAATTGACATATATCTTAAAATATTACATAATCATATTATTACAAAAATTTTAAAATAATTCTTTGTGGTACACGAAGACCAAATAAATTAATAGATAGAATGCATGCATATTGCCATGATATTAATATAATAATGTTACAATTATAAAAAACAATAATGATGACAAATTTTTAAATGAAATTGACATATATTTAAAATTTATTGATAAATATTCATTTCAAAAAAATTATAATAAATTATTATTTTTTATAATAGTTAATTATTAATTATATTGTATTTTTTGTTAAAATTTTAATGTGATAAATATTATTAATTTATCTGTGTTAAGGTGTTAGATTTGAAAAAAACAATCTGAAATAAAAATAATGAATTTTTAATTTCATCATATATTTAAGATATTATAATTTAAATATTAATTTTTTCAATAAAAATCAAAATCAAAATTAAAATTACTATTATTTAATAACAATTAAATAAATATCGAATTTAAAATATAATATAATTGTAAACAATTCAATTTATTTCGCATCTATAACTAATAACATAATATAATATAAAAATTACTAACTTATAAAATTTTAAGTATGATTGATTGAAGTATATTCACAAACTCAACATTAGTTATTGTCAAAGAAAAACAGGGAAGAACTATATATAAAATATTTAAAGCGAAACATCATTAGCATAAAATATAAAATCTCATTAATTAAGTAAATTAGATTTATGTATACCAAATAGCCTGTGAATTTGTTTCACCTTTGAACTTATCACATGTAGCTACTTTGTTGAATATAAATTTTTTTTTGGGTCTTCTTGAAAGTATTTTCTCTTACCATTATTATCGTACATTTTATAACTATCCTCAACGTTTATTTTAATAAAAAATAATATTGAAAACTTAAATGAGTTTGACTATTCTAAGATCAACATTTGGGTGTCTATACATTTTAGTAGATAAAGTCTGTTGTATTTAGAATTTAGAACTAACTCAAGAACTAACTCATCTACGAAATATAAAAACTCACACGATCAAAAACTGAAAAGGATGTTACGTGAAGTGGAAATTTCTTGAACATTATATTTGTATTTTAGTATTGTAAGGATATTGAAATAATAATAATAATAATTTTTTTCCTCAAAATATAAATTAAAGTAAGAATTATATATATATATATATATATATATATATATATATATATATATATATATATATATAAAATTAATGACAATTAAAATTATATAAATTGTGCACTTCCATATATTATGTAGGTAGCAATTCAAGGCACCTGCCTTTAAAACGTGACTTATTTTTAACACCAAAACCTCCTTAATAAGGTGGTCGTTTAAAGTCATATTTTATTTAGTCATGGTTTATTATGTGACTGATTTATTATATAATTTATTGAATTTAAATATTGATTTAATTTTAATAAATTTTAAATATTTTTATTTTAAATATTTTTATTTAAATTTTAATGTGTGAAACTATTTTATATAATTTTTAACATATTAATATAAATTTATAATAATTAAGTGATAATTTTTTTTACGAGGTCACTTCTCTTGAAATAGATAATATTGTTTGTTTCACAATTAATGTCATATATTTTTATCAAATTAAAAGTGTATTTTGGATCTAAAACCCCTCCAACTGTTGTATCCACAAACAAGTGTCATGGAGCTGCCTGAGTACCTGACAGCTAGATATCGGAGGAATATTGTAGTTGCATAGTTAGCATAATATGCTTAATGGGTGGACATAACACATATAAAAGACAATGTAGTGCACATGAAAGTCTAGAATGAGTGCAAAAAGTACATACAATAGAGAATCATTTACATTTTATGATTGAGATAATAGTAGTTTTAGCATAAAATCATTTACATTTTATGATGGATATAATAGTAGAAGTTTACATTTTCCAATTGACATAATTATATTAGCATTGTTATTAAACATTTGTGTAATGAGAAAGTGGCAATAAAAAATTTACTCTTGTAGCTGGCTTAGCCATCTCAATTCTGGACTACAAGGTAGGCACTTTAAATTTTCAAAGGGATTGAGGTGCTTGAATATCACAATCAAGTTATAATTTGTATAAGGTATTTAAATACAAATGCAATAGAAGCATCAAGAACATAATTAAAATCATCCTTATCCTCTCTATTAGTTTTGAAGGACAAATCGCATAGTCAAATTGCATGAGGAGTGCTTACCTTCACAAGGAATGCGATGTCATGTTTTGAGTTTAACTTGCATGGATGCTTTGCTGAGACAGTAAAAACCCTGAAAAATTTGCAATGTAGTTGTGAGTATTACTTATTTAAATGAATTTATTTATTAATGCTATTAATTTTCAAAGGAGATGAAAAATTATGCAAATACCAAAATGTTAGGCAATTATATATCTTCATTGTTGATCTCTAGAACAATTTGCATAATGACATTATTTTTATCAATTTTGAAAATGCCTTGTGTGGTTAGTTCTGAAAAAAATAGATAATGCTTTATTTGCTTTGTAGGTACTCTATCTATGTTCTCCTTAGTGTAGGGAGCAATTCATCTAGCCCCTAATCTTTGGCAATGCATTGGAGGTTACTATTGGCTTCAGTTCTTATATTGCATATCAACCAATGAGAGTAAAATTATAGGCTTTCTCTTTTACAACTGTTTTAGTGTGTTATTGATTATTGCATTGGTTGAAAGAGGTCCACCACTAGATTTCAATTTTTCAAAATTAGTTTAAATGGTTTTGAATATGCCTATGAAATTGATAGAGTACCATGCACCTACTTTAGCATCAATGGTAAAAAAAATTATTTTTAAGAATTTGTATTAAGTGGATGGTGGGTTTATTGCATCCTATAATTTATATCCATAACTCCCAAGTAAATGTCAGTGGAAAGTTACAAAAAAGGTATTTCCACCTAAGTTTTAATTTTATTTTTAAAAATTATTAAAAATGTGGATACCTTCTCCAATAACTTCAACATAAACAATGAAATGTCTTTCTCCATTGCAAAGAATAATGAAAGTAATTATGCACTACAACATATTACAAAATAAATAAAATTGTATTTTACAAATGTATTATTATGCATGGAATGAAAAAAACCCACCATATAATATGCACAAAATGAGTATGATCAAAATGCCTTGTAAAATATAAAAAAATGCAATTGGCAAGTGTACTATGAGAATCCCAACCTTTTACAACATCCACCCAGCCTATGCAAAAATTGAAGCTTTGAAATAGGAAATAAACATCCATGAGAGCATAATTAAAAGAAGATTTTAGTTAGATTATCTAGTTTCAATTTCCCTAGTATACATGTATGTAAAATGTGTAATAATACATACATGCACTTGTAAATGTGTAAAAAATGCCTTGTTGTCATCTCACAGACTATAGTGATAGTAGGAAATGTACAAAATGGATTTGTTGAAATGATCAAAAGAAGATTTTTCATTAGATGTTTTTATTGTAATAGTTGTAGTAGACATGTATGGAAAATGTAGAAGCATATATATGTGCACATGTGATGGTAGGGTGTATGTTGTTGTTCATAAAGTATATTTAAGAGAAAACAATGATATTAGTGATGACGATGGCGTAATTGTTTCACTTTTTTTCATCACAGTAGACACATAACAACCCTAAATTTTAGAATTGATGGAACTACATTGGTTTCAACATGTAAGGATTGTACTATTCACTTTGGGATACTTGTTGTAATTATGTTCTTGGGTTATTTAATCATAGCAAGACTCCTATCAGCAATATTTCAATATTCCCACTACAACCACAATGTTTTAAATTCTTCCTATTATGGGTCACAACTAACTAGTGATTCTAGTTATCCAAGGAGATGCCATGGTTTTCTTGGAAAAAAAGTTAAAAAATGACATTGGTGTATAATCACAATGCCATAACCTTGGAATATTGGAACAATATATAAAAGAGATGGAGGCCATGAAAGTAAATTTAGGAGTAGTGAATGAGGAGGATCGATGTGCCTTAAATATACTTAATAAATTAATAGAAGATCACCATAAGTTCATGGGACTTTGCATATGTGAGGCTACAATAGGCAATGAAAAGCTAGTTGTGGTAAAGACCATGCTATTATGGTTCTTGTAATAAATCAATTGCTAATCATATTTGTGCAAATAATCTATTGACCTTGTACACATGTTTTCCATAAAAATTTTGTTTGTCTTTCTACTAGGAAAGATGAGTTCAAATTTATTTGAAAATATCTAAAATTATGTATCAAATAAATATGCATTATTTCAAAAGATGTCAAAATTTCAAATCTCATGTTTGGCACTCAAATCCTATCATTATTTATATGGATCTTGACAAAGAGAGTTCATTATACCTCAGAATGAACTTTTAGTTGGTCTAGTTATGAAGCTTTATTGTGTTCTCCAATAATTTCTATATAAAAATTGACATAAAATAGACTAAAATCATGTATAGTCTAGGTTTAAATTTATACTCCATGTGGAAAATGGAATGGAAAATTATTCAAATCCTAATGGGATGTGATGACTGTCATGCATTAAAAATATTGGAGTGAATGCCTAATGCTTGAGTTTGAGGCATTAAATTTTCAACACATAGCCTTGTTATTTAATATAACCTCCTTATATTTGAATTGAAAAACTCATATCCTAGTGACTATGATGTTTCACCTATGATATGTCTTTTATTTTTTATAGACGTTATGAAAATCTGGTGCCTTATGTATTTACTCAAATTAAAGATGAATATAGAGTTTATTACAACATTACAAACTATTTTTAAATATTGTTTTTGCTCATTCAAGGAAAGAATGTTATGTTGTGTGCATAGTTGATTTGTTCATGTGATAAAATAATATTGTAAATAAAATATCCTCATCCCTCATTTTGATGACTTGCCTCAATGTTACCTAACTATAATGAGTATGTATCCTTTGAATTTGAACTTACACGATGGATATAATGCCAAGGAAAACTAGATTTATTATATATTTTGTTGTGAAGTCCCATGGATAAAGGATCTTATGGATACTACATGTTCATCTTAGAGAGATGTAGCGAAGGGTTAATTGCACCTTGACTTGATTTATATTCCTACAATTTGTACAAAAATTTTAAAAAATTCAAAATGAAAAGTGATAGCCTCTAGTTGATTGTATTTGTATATTTTACATAAACCCCTTATGTAGATTAGTTATCATTATAATAAATTAGGCATTGTTAATCGAAATCCTAAACAACTTCATATTTATTTTATTTTCATTCTTTATTATTTGGGACTCATTTTTTTGTATGATGGAGTTGTGATGATCTACCTTGCTATTTTTTGTTGGATATAGGTTCACCCTTTTCACTTTTTAAAAGCATATTTGAAATTCTTTTGTATGCTCTATTAAATTTGAGAATGCCTTATATGAATCCTATTAGCCTTGTATAGTTTTTTGAGGATAATAATAAAGTCTCCATTGGAATTGTTAAAGTGGTATGGTGCAACCTTCTCATTTTGAGATTTTGTCACCTATAATAACTATTGGGTTGATTCACATTATTATTTACTCTATACCAACCAATGACAGCTAAATTTAATTTAAATATTGCTCTAAGTCTCATGTCAACCAATTATTATAATGTGAGTTGATTTTTTATTCAATATTACATAATTTAGAGCATATAATTGAATCCTATTAGTGTAATTTGACTCACTGGAATTTAATTATATTAGTGAAAGATGACTAATGATCAAATAAACCCATAGAAAAAAATAGAAGAAACAATAAGATAAATAGATAGACATAGAAAAAGTAATATAATATAATTAAATTTGCATTAATCTTTACCAAATGTATTACAAACTTGTTATCTTATATGATAATTTTTTTGAGCTGCAGTGCTATATTTTTTTATACATACAATTTTCTCTCATACATTCATCTACTACATACAAATATGGTAGAGATTCATTGCTATTTAGTCATATATTTCCTCTCTCTCAACATTTTAAAAATAGAGTATGTTTATATGATTTTTTTAATATAGAGTATTAGGAGGCTTTAACTATAAGGATCTAGACAAATCTAGAAAGATAGAAGAAAACATTAAATTTAGTAGCTAGATATGGAGATAATTCAATGGAAAAAGGTAGCTAATGTATTTGATGTGGTATGGGATATTATTATTGTTGAGTTGGAAACAATTTCCGCCAACACTCCCCATTAATTTTCATTTCCATGTATATCAATTATCCCTATGCTTTCTCAAATATGATTAAACATATTCTTTTCAACTAAATTTGGAAATATATCTGATAATTTCTCTTCAATCTTAAAAACCTCAAGATATATATCACCAGTGTTCACCAATTCATGAATGAAATGATATCTAGTATCTATATGAATGATGAATTTATGAAACACATGAATTTTAGACAATGAAATGGTTAAAATATTATCACAATATATCCTTTTACCTTATTAGTTTATATGTATCAAATCTAAAAGTACTCTTCTCATCCATAATGCTTGAAAAGCTGATTATGTGGTTGCAATGTATTCCATTTTGGCTGATTAAAGTGTCAAAATTGGTTTATTCTTTGATGCCCAAGAGATAACACCTAATCCAAGATGAAAAATATAACCTAAAGTGATTTTTTATGATCCATGCTACCTATCTAGTCATTTTTTGTGTAACCAATTAGTTTTAAATCATTTGAAGGTGTATACATGATTCCAAAGATCTTTGTTCTAGCTATATATCTCAATATTCTTTTCCTGTCTTTCTAATCGTAAACATTTATATTATCCATGAATCTTGAGCTCAGATTAAACCCATACATAATGTCTACTCTTGTGGTGGTTACATACATAAGGCTAGCAACTAATATATTGAATAAAGTTGCATTAACACTTGAACTTTTGTCCTCATTAAGTTTTAAACCCATTTCAACTCGTGTAGGAGTTGAGTTTCCATTCAACATATTGAACCTTTTAAATAAATCATCAGTATATTTTAATTGAGATGAAAATTAATTTATTAAATAGACATACTTCTATGCCAATAAAATATCTCATAAGCCCCAAATTAGTCATCTCAAATTCAGTTTCCATGGTTTCCTTAAATGATTTGATTGACAGGTTTCTTGTATAAATCAAGTCATCCACATACAAACATACTATAAATATTTGTATTTCATTATTCAATTTGACATAAAAAGGTAGTTCATTGCTAAAATTGCTCAATCTATTGTTCATAAAATAGGAATCTATTCTACCATACCAAGATCTATGAGCTTGCTTCAGACCATATAAGGCCTTTTTTATCTTGTAGAATTTATGATCTTCTCCTTGAAATTCATAAGCAGATGGTTTTTTTAATATAAACTTCCTTTTCCAAAATTTCATTTGAAAATGTTGATTTGACATCTATTTGATAAACATTGTATCTATTTTTGGATGCAATAGATAAAACCATTCTAATAGTGTCAATTTTTTCTATAGGTTCAAATGTTTTATTATCATCTATGCTTGGCTATCATGTGAAGCCCTTAACTACTAGTCTTCCTTTGTGTTTCTCAACTTTCCCGTCTACATTAATATTTATTTTATAAACTCATTTTACTCTAATCATGTCCTTTACTTTAAGAATTTCTAAATTATCCCAAGTTTGATTCTTTTGAATTGATTGAATTTCTTTATCCATAACTAGAATCCAATTATCATTGTTAATTGTATCCTCAAAGTAAATTGGATCAACATGTCTTATGAATGCAAAATAAAAACATAATTCCATATTTTATGCTTTTTCTGATTCATCATAAATATGTTTTAGACCATGGGTTCTATTTGAAGTGTTTGTTGACCATGATCTCAAAGATGCAAGTGTTGGATTACGTGATTTAACATTGTTATTAATAACTATAGTACATGGATTTGGAGTGCTAGGTACCTTAGAAGGCATTGTTGGAACATTTGTTTGTGGAGATTGAGGAACATTTTTTTTGTGTAGTATAATTCACACTTTTAACTTCATAATCGTCATTCTTATGTGGAACATTGGTTTCAATTATAGTTGTTTTGTTAATTATTTCATCCCATGCTTCTTTTTCAACAAATTATACATCATGATTGTTTATTACCTTATTTATAACTAGATTTTATAAATTTTATGTCTTGGTTAGTTGATTATATCTTTAAAAAATACACTTTTTCACTCTATCGATGAATTTTTTCTCAATTCTTTAGGTATCAAAGAGTATGATACACATCCAAATACTGTCAAATATGAAATACTATGTTTGTTCTTTCTCCAAACTTATTGTGGCATCTTATTTAACACTACTATTGTTGGACACAATTTCAAAATGTGTACTACACATGCATCCACTTTATCCCAATATTAATTTGGTAGATGCATAGTGTTTATCATGCTTGTGTCATTTCAATAATTTTCCTATTATTTCTTTCTGCTACACCATTTTATTGAGGTGTATATCTTTTTTTGAATTTTTTTCTTACTCCATTGTCTTAAAAATATTTAAACAACCATTTGATAGGTATTCACTACCTTGATTAGTTATAAATATTTTGATATAATATCAACTTTCCTTATCAATTTTTGCCTTAAACTCCTTAAAAATATCAAACAAATATGATTTGTATTTCAATAAATAGACCCAAGTTTTATAGTTAAAATCATCTATGAATGTCAAAAAATATACATATCTATTTATGGATGGCATTTGCATCAGTCCACAAAGGTCTGTATGAAGTATTCCAAGTGGATGCCTTTCCCTATAAGATTTTCCAACTAGAAATTTGTGTCTGTGTTGTTTTAAAAGTATGAAAATCTCACATGTTATTTTTGGTGGATTTATTGGTAGAAATCCATATATCATTCTCTTTCTATACAATAGCTAAAAATCTTAAAAGCTTAGATGACCAAATCTTTAGTGCCATAACCAAGATTAATCCTTGCAAGAGATTCTAAATGTTACTTTAGTAATTATTACAATCCTTGAGGTTCTAAAACTATTTTAGTTTAGATTTTAAGAGGAAATATTATATTCTTCATCATTTAAATTTTTTTAATTAGCCTATAGCTAGGTTTTTCATCTAAAATATCACGTTCACAATTATCAAAGTATATAATATACCCTATTTAATCTAATTGACCAATGCTTATTAAATCGTGATGTAATCTAGGGATATACTATACTTTGAGGATATGATTCTTTTCACCTTGTTTTATTCTTATGTTAATTGATTATTTCCCCATGACCAATACTTTTTGATCCTTTCCTAACATTACTTTTTATTTTATTAAATCATCTATTATTGCAAACAACTCATTATTTCTACTCATATGATTGTTACACCCACTATCTGAAAAGCATACTCCCTTTAAGTTCAGTTATGAACATTACATGTTATCAACATTGTGTTTTGTTCACTAGTGTTGGGATTATTTCCATTTGTAAAATTTATCTTTTATTTATTCATATCATATTGCGTTATTCTACATTCAGATGCAAAATACCCAAATCTGTGACAATAATGACTTTGGATGTTTGATTTATCATACCTTTCTCCTTGATGATGGTTATGAAAATGACTATTACCTCTTCCTCGTGATGGTTTGAAATATGTATATAGGCTTGATGATGGTTTGCTTTCAAATTGATTAGATTTTTTACTTCTTGTTGGTGAAAAATGACCTCTACCTTTACTATAGTTTGTTATTTCCATTATTCTATTAACTAAAAGATAAGTTTTGAACCCATTTACAAATCAAGATGACCCTAAATGGTTTAGTCTTTTTTCATGTGACAATAATGACAAATTAATTCTTTAACTAATAACTGAGTTAAATAATTAGATTATTCAATGGCCACTACAACTTAATAAAATTTTATGGGAAAGCTTCTAAGTACTTTTTCTATAATCTTCTAGTCTTCTATACTCTCACCATGATTTCTCATTTGACTTACAATTATAAATACACGTGTAAATAAATAGTTTATATTTTATGATTATTCCATATGAAGATTCACAATATCCCTCCTAAGTATTTACAATTTGGTAGTTTTAACTTTGGTTAGACCTTGATATACTATTTGCAGGATTTCTCATGCTTCTTTTAACCTTATAATAGCTGCAACCCTTATAAATATTGATTCCTCCATGAATTACTAAATAATAAATAATGTTTTGGCATCCTTTTTCTTATTTTTCTTTAATAAAACCTTCTCTAATTGTGACAATGCATGATGTGCCTATTGGTTTACTCGTTCAAGGAACACATTTTAAATGAAATCCCCAACCTCTTTTGAGTAGAATAGGGTTTTCATTTTTATACTCCAAAATTCATAATTTTTTCCATTAAAAATTTGTATTCGGGGTTGAGAAATGCTACCAATTACTCCTACCATGGCTTCTCCAAAAACAAATCTCTTTCTTTTTCTTCATCTAAGATTTTATCCCATTTTTTATATAAATCTTTGTCTTACCTGTGAGTTTTGTAAGAAGCTTCTACTAGAATGTTATGAAGAACTACAACCTCTCCTTCATAGATTATTACTGATTTTAAAATAATTCCCTTTAAAAATATTTGAGCTCCTCAAGATTTATGATACACTTTGATACTATAATGATGGATTAAACCCAAAAAAAATAGAGGAATCAAGTAGATAAATATATAGACATAGAAAAAGGAATACAAAATAATTAAATTTGTATTAATCTTTGCCAAATTTATTATAGACTTGTTGTCTTTTATTCTAGTTAATAAAATTTGTCATTTTATCTATTCTCTTTTGATGTATATAATTATCTCTATTAAATTCATCTATTTCATACAAGTATGGTAGAGCTTCATTGATATTCACTCATATATTTCCTCTCTCTAATTATTCTAAAAATAGAGTATGTTGGTATGATTTTAAAAAAATAGATTAATAAGAGGATTCTAATAGAAGAATCTAGATGAAGTTATAAACAAAGAGAAGAAAACATTAAATGAGATAGCTAGAACTAGAGAGAGTTCACTGAAAAAGGCAGTCGATCCATTTGATGCAGTAGGGGAGATTAATGTTATTGAGTTGGAAACCACATATACCAATAGCTAATTAGAATGGGAAAAGATTAATTTTATTTGGATGCCATTGATTTATTAATTTTTGGTTGGTTTAAATTTATTTAAATTAAATTAAAATGAAAAAAATAGTACCATTAAAATTGTCTTCTTTGGCAAGGTTAAACTAGTGTTAGAGGCCTAATCAGATGATTATAGTAATATATTATCTAAA
>JARHVA010007976.1:417500-472500 GCA_037957365.1 Torreya grandis | reverse complement strand
TTGTAATAATTTATGAATCTACGGTTTACCAAAAATTTATAAAGATGGTAATCCTCTTCTACCTATTGTCAATACTATTGAATCCCCAACATATAATTTTGTAAAATTTATAGAAAATAAATTTAAAACACTTGTTTGGAATACTACCTCCTTTGTGAAAGATTCAACATCAGGCATTAATGAAATTAAAAATAAAAAATTGAATGAAGATAACTTGTTGGTTAGTCTTGATGTCGTTCCAGTTTACACAAAAATTCCCATTTCTAGATTAGTTCTTTCCATTAGAGATGTTATTGATGAGTGTACTGCTAGCTTGGTTGAGGTTTGCCTAATATCCACTTGCTTCATCTTCTATGGTGAATTTTACGAACAAATTGAAGGTGTTATGATGGGATGTCCCTTTTCTCCTATTGTTTCTAATCTATATATGGAGAAATTTGAAAGATAAGACATTAAATCCTTTCCTATAAAACCAAAATGGTGGAAACATTTTTTGGATGACATGGATGATGTTTGGAAGCATGGTATTTAAAATTTTGATTAATTTCTCAACTACCTTAATAGATAAAATGAAAACATAAAATTCATTATGGAAGTTGAAATTATGAAATGCGTTCCCTTATTGGACATGTTAATTTCAAATAAAAGTGATGTGTCTATTGGTCACCAATTTTATAATAAAAAGACTCACACTAGTAGATATCTTCATACAAACTCTCACCACTTTCCACCTCAAAAAATTGGTATTATAAACACCTTAGTTACTAGAGTCGTAAGACTTTTTGATAATGAGCATCTGGAGCAAGAAATAAAATACATATCACGTGTCTTTAAAGAGAATGCCTATGATAGTAATCAAATTAATAAAATTGTTGAAAACCCCAAGAATCCTTATAAATTATTTAAAATTTATGAGATTGACTTATAGCAAAGAATTTCATTGTTGTACATTAAATTTTGAATCAAACCTCCCAATTTCCTCAACTGAATGCTTGAATCAATTAACGATCTTGTCAAATATGGAACATATAATGCCATATAATCCATTTTTTGTTCATGTGAGAAGGTATTTATTTGGTAAATTTGTATACCCATGGAGGTTAGATTAAAATAACATGGTACAGATCTAAGGCATAACAAATATATTAAATTTGTCCTTACAAAGCACTCTCAACGAAATAACTACCACATTTTTCTTGAGAATGCCAAAATAATTGCTAGAGTTGAACACAATGCTAGTATAAAAATTCCTAAAAAATTGAAATTTAAATGAAACCGAATACTCTAAATAGGAATGAGGGCACCAATCTTAGTGATAATTGGAAGGAGATTCTTAATATTCTTCAAGATAAGAGGCAAAAGTAACCAGTCTTGAATAAATTGACCAACCACTATGGTTTATTGATTTTTGGTTATAATTAATGTTTATTTATCTATCTTCTAATTGATGGTTTTATATATTCCATGTTTATCTTTTCAAATCCCCAAGATGATCCAAGAGTATGGATTAAAACATTAATTGTTTTTTGAAAATAACACAAATTTTGTCCATATTATGTATGTGTGATCATGTATAGAGGTTATAAATATATTTGAATATGAGATAGTTATTGATTAATGATAAGATTAGAATATGTAAATATTATTAGTCATAGTTTCAGATATATTTTTTGATAGTAATTAAAATTGTGTGTGTATATGTGTGTGTGAGTGCATGTGTGTGAGAGAGACATTAGACATATGGGTGGTAAATTTTTTTTAATATGGGATAGTTAATGATATGTGTATCATTTAATTTTGACCTAAAAATATAAATACCAGAGTAAGGTGATAGGACCTTCTACAATAGTTGAACTAAAAAAAAATCAATAATTAAAAATATCAAAATTTGATGTACTTAATTGATTATCAATAATTTTAAAGTCATATTTAAAAATTCATTATAAATCTTAATATTATACCTCACCTTATCTTCAAGAAATGCATTCAAAACTAATGACATCTAACAACTTCACCAACTCCTATGGTGTTATTTTTTAGTTAATTGTCCTTTACCGTTATTATCATATATTTTATAATTACATTAAAATTAAATTAAGGAAAATAATAGTGACGAGGAATAAATACTTAATTAATTTAAGATCATTTTCAATTCATGTATATTAATATAAATTTTAAAAATAATAAGGAAACAAAGTAAACTGTATGTATCATAAATTATATAAACAAGTTAATATTTTAAGTAAACATATAAAAAAATATTGAAATAATTAAAAAGCTAAAAATCATTAAAGAATAGTAATTAAGAATAAATTTATAAAAACATTAATTAAATACTAAAACTCTAAAAATAGTTGAATACCAACAACCTAAAAATTAATAAACTTCTTAGATTATTTATATTAAATGAAATCTCATTCATTCTTTCCCTTTCCGTCACGCATTTATCTTCTGCACCTTTTCAAAATAAAATATGATAGTTAAAATTATAATTTATATAGAATTAAAAGTGAAATTAACTTGTATCGTATCATAGATAAATGAATGAGAAAGTTTCAAAGCCACTAGGATTGTATCAATTCTAGAACATAACATTTAATAAAATTCCATGGTTCTTTATATTAAATAAAACCTTTCTCATTAAACTTTTGAAAATAAATTATGATAATTAAAATTATGAGATATATAAACTTAAAAATTAAAATAGTTTATATCATATCGTATGTAAATAAATTAATGATAAATTTTCAATGCAATTTAGAAAACAACATTATTTATAACTAATTCTGATTTGGTATGATGTTTACATCAATTCTAAATTTCATAGGAGAAGAAAAAAACATTATAAATACTTATAATGACAGTCTTCAAAAAAAAAGGTAATATTTGTTAATGTAAACAAAATAGGTTAATCTTTCAAATGTCATACATTTTGACCCGTAGTTTTATTTGAGCTCTTCTACATGCTAAAATTAACATCTCAAAAAGTTATATTTTGTTCTAAGAAGATGTACATACTTAAATGTGATTTCTATATATTTTGGAGCCTATATGTGATCATTTGTGAATCTGAAATTACCATTTAATGATTTATTCAAAAATTTCCTATTTTTCAAAATTATATATTTTTAGGATCAGATGTCAAATTCATTTAAATTTCATCTGATAGGCTAATTTTAGAATTTAAGATATTTCACGATACTTTTAGAGTTACACACACTTGCATGTGAAACTTACAATAAATAACAACTGTTAAAAATAAGTTTTTTTAGATTATATATAATATATAATTTTTGTATGCTAACTCTAAATTATGAGTTAATGCTTATTTAAGCATGGTTTTAGTTGGTAATTATTTCAAGTCATTCAATACGAATCAATACATGTTATTATTTAGAATCTTGGCCTATTAGTAATTTTGTTTGTCTTAATTGTCTTTGGGTTCATTGTCTAGTGAAGGAAAAGTATTTTTGACCAAAGATGAAGAGAGATATGACAAGGTATGTTTCAAAAATCCAAATATGTTAGGTGGGTAAATTTCATGCATTAAATACTAGACTATACATGCCATTATCAGTGCCAAGAGGTATGTGGACAGATTTGAGTATGGATTTTGTGTTGGGATTACCAAACACACACTAAGGTAATTATTCAATTTTTTCTATTGTAGGAAAGTTTGTAAAATGGTTTATTTGATTTCATGTAAAAAAACTAATGATGTCACTAGAGTTGTAGAATTACTTTTAAGGATATTGTCAGATTGCATGGTGTTCTAAAAACTATTACTTAATATAGGAATAGAAAATTTCTAAGTCAATTTTGAAAGAATTTGTTAAAAAATATGAGTACTAATCTAAAATTTAGTAGTGCATATCACCCAAAAATAAATGAATAGATATAAGTTATGAATATGAGCTTGAAATTTTTGTTGATATGCATAATGGGACTTGGCTTTACCACAAGCTAAGTTTACATATAACAATTCAGTGAATAGATCAACTCAAAAAATTATCATTTTAAATTGTTTATGAGATAAATCCTATGGATATTTTATATTTGGTATGATTGTAAATTATAGATTGAACTAGTGATGATGTAGAAGTGTTTGTAGAACATACGTAGTAGTTTTAAGGAGTATAAATAAAGTTGTTGGAAAGTAATGATAAATATAAAGCAACAATAGATTTCAGAAGAAGATAAAAGTTATTTGAATAATGAGAGTTGGTGATGGTTTAAATAAGGAAATAAATATTTTCAAAAGGCATTTACAACAAGGTAAAGTACAAAAAAATTAGAACATGCATAATTGTGAATAAAATCAATGACAATGATTATGAGGTTAGTTTACCATAAAATTTTGATATATCTCTTATATTTGATGTTTTAGATTTATATGATTTTCATAAATAAGATGGTGAAAATAGTGAATCTAAAGAAGTAAATTGGGAGCAATAAGTTTTAAAAAAGAAGAAAATGATAGTGCAGGCTTTAGATATGAATATAATAAGCACAAGGTAAGGGAATTATAACATGTATTTGTTGTAAAGGGAAGGATTGTAGCAAGAAGAAAATACTTGAATTAATGAATGAGAACTGAATAAGATTAAAAAAAAATGGTAGTATTATAATTAGTCCAACTTGTAAGAGCTGTATTTTTTTCAACTAGAAGAAAATGATGCAAAAAATAGGCCAATCTTTTGGAGGCAATATCTTTTGACCTATAGCTCCATTTGAGTTATTCCACATGTCAAAAATACCATCTCATAAATTTAAATGATGTCATAAGCATATTTATCTACTTAGAGTTGATTTTGATATTTTTAGAGGCCATAGATGATCATTTAAGGGTCTAAAATTATCATTTAGTTTTTTATAAGAATTTCTTAATTTTAGACATTGTATATTTTTTGAACCAAAACTTAAATTTAGTTTAATTTTATTCCATAGGATAATTATAACATTTAAAATATTTTAAGAGATCTATAGAGATACGTGCACTTGCATGCAAAACTTACTATAACTAGAAACTACTAAAAATAAATTATTTTATATTTTATTTTTTTCAAATTTTTGCATATCAAATATAAATTCTGAGTTGATGTCGATTTAAACATGGTTTGGGTTTGTAATTATTTCAATTCATTCAAAATGAATCAATACAAGTTATTGTTCAGAATCTTGGTCTATTCATAAATTTATTTGTGTTGATAGTTTTTGAGTTCATTAAGTGGAAAGAAATATTTATGGTCAAATATGAAAAGAGATATGACAAGGTATGTTTCAAGGTACATTATATGTCAGGTGGCTAAAGGATATGCATAAACTACTAGACTAAACTTGACATTACTAATTCCAAGAAGGTTGTGGACAGATTCGAGTATAGATTTAATGTTGGAATTTCCAAACACACAGAGAGGTAATCATTTTAGTTTTGTTATTGTAGATAGATTTTCTAAAATAGTTCATTTCTTTGAATATAAGAAAACCAATGATGCCACTAGAGTTGTAGAATAATTATTTATGGATATTAAGAGATTGCATGGTGTTCCAAAAACTATTGTTTTAGATATGGACACAAAATTTCTAATTAATTTTTAGAGAACTTTATAAAATAAGATGGGTACTAAGCTACAATTTAGTAGTGCATATCAGCCACAAATAGATGGATAGATAGAATTTATGAATCAGATCTTGAAAAAATTATTGAGATCCATATTGAGATAGAAGCCCAAACATTAAGACATAAATTTACCACAAGCTAAGTTTGCATATTACAGTTTAGTGAATAGATCAGCAAAAAATTCATCATTTTAAATTTTTTATGAGAAAAACCCTATAGGTATTTTAGATTTGATATAATTGTCAATTATAAATTGAATTAGTTATAATGTAGAAGTGTTTATAGAGCATATGCAATAGTTGCAAAGAGGAAGAAGAAAGTTACAAGAAATTAATGAGAAATATAAAGCAAAAGTAGATGTTAGAAGAATATCAATGGTATTTTAAAGATATTTGGTAATGGTTTATTTGAGAGAATAAATATTTACAAAAGGTACATATAACACGTTGAAGAACAATAAAATTTGAGCATGCAAAATTATGAAAAAAATCAATGACAATACTTATGAGGTGATTTTACCATAGAATTTTGATATATCTACAGTATTTAATGTTTTGTATGTATATGAATTATATGGTTAAGATGGTATAGATGACAAAGATGAAGAAGTAAATTGGGAGTAGCATGTTGTAAAAAAGAAAGAAAAGATAGTGCAAGTTTTATATATGAAGATAGTGAGCACAAGGCAAGGGAATTATAATAGGTATTTGGTATAATGGAAAGAATTGTAAAAAGAAGACAACACTTGGATTACATAATGGGAGCTGAAGACTATTGTTAAATAAAAATGATAGTAGTATAATCAGGGCAACTCGCAGGAGCTATGTTGTTTTCAACAAAAGAAGAATGATGTAGAAAAAATAAGTCAATCTTTTGAAGATAATAACTTTTGACCTGTAGCTCCGTTTGAGGTCTTCTACATTATAAAATTTCCATCTCAAGAAGATTGAAATTGTCATAAGTAGATCTATTTTATTAGAGTTAATTTATATATTTTTTATAGGCCATACGTGATGATCTAAAGGTTTGAAATTACCATTTAATAATTTTTTCAAGAATATCAAACATTTTTAGGACTAGACATTAAATTCAATTGAATATCATCCATAGTATAATTTTAAAATTTAATATATCTTTAGAGATTTTTATATTTGCACACATTTGTATTTAAAACTTACTATAAATAGTAACTACTAAAAATAAATGTTTTTCTTAATATTTTAATTTTTTTTTCAATTTTTTCATGTCAACTATAAATTTTGAGTTGAGGCTTATTTAATCATCATTTTAATTTTTAATTTTTTAAAATCATTTAATATGAATCAATACAAATTATTATTCAAAATCTTGATCTATTAATAATTTTATTTATCTTGATAGTTTTTGGGTTCATTATTTACCTTCAACTATATTATTCAATCGTCAAAACATTCCACCTTAACACTATTCCACCCTAAAATGGGTCACATATTTACATCAAAAATTACATAACATCATTAATTTAGAATTTTGTACATAATGTACATTTAATTATTATAATAATTAATCATAAAATTCTTTTATTCACATTATACTTTTTGTATATCCTTTTGAGATAATTTAATTGTGGGGTCATTCCTCACCACAAATTAGGGGATATATCAAACTATTATATCCAAATATTATCCTGCAATATTTAGATATTTACTAATTTTCGATATTTTTAGAGTATCTAGATACATTATTAGATATCTATTTATTCGATGATAAATAAAGGAGACTTTTTGCATGATAAAAAGGAGCCCGTTTCCTCTAATTATTTAAATACCAATTTTCAATTCCATTGCTTAGTTTTAGTATTGGAATTCCTAGAATGGTACCATGGTCCACATACCCTTACGGGTATTACCTCATGTGCATAATATTCGAGCTGTATTTTTTAAAATTTTATTATATTTTCACCAATTGAAATGGACATTGAGTTACGTCCGTAGACTGTTTTATCTATTCAATACAATTATGTTTTTAATATTAGACAATAAATGAATCATTTTAAAAAATGCAAAATATTTATTCCTTTCATACTTATACCTAATATTTATGTATATTTAAAAATATAAAATATTCATATTTTCATTTATAAATATGTAATTATATTTATTAGATATTATTTTTTTTGATATACATTCATGTACATGTATCAAAGTGACATATTATATAAACATTTAATTTTAATACAAATTATAATATCAATATAATATTTCTATTTTTTAATTGTACTTATCAATTTACTACATTTAAATCTTTTAAAATACTTTTAATTCAATATAAAACCTTTTTATGCTTGTATATTTCACACTTCCTCGTAATAATCGCATATATGATTGTTTTCTACATTTAGACTAAATTAGTCATCCATATTTCAGCTAAATATTTTTTTTTGAGCATTTTTCAAATTTGGTATAAAATTAATCTATGACCATAATTGATAGTAAACAATTCTTGTAATTTTTCATTTGTAGTTATCTTTTCAATCTAATAATTACTCATGCTTTGGCTGTAACTTTTCAATATTTTTCATCGTCATCTTATATGAAAATATATGTAAACTTGATTTGAAATGAGTTTATATATACAATTATATATTAAATTATTTATCATTCGTATTCAATATCCAAAAATCTTAAATACTAATCTCTCACACAAAATTATCAGTTATTGACAAAAGGTACATATATTGAACATATTCTTCTATCAGTATTTGTACTCATTAAATTATACCATAAAAAAGATATATAACTATGATTAGTTTTTACCATTTAAATTTGAAATAGACACAATCATTATAAATATTTTTAAAATATAACATATATAGCCACTACCCTAAAGGAAATATGATCAACTAATATTATACATATATTATATTCTACAATCTTATGGCATTGTGACAAAAAAGGATTACATGAAAACATAACATTTTTGTCAAATATGGACATATACAATTCCACGAAGTGAAGACATTACTGTACTTCTTTTTGCTGCCAAAACATCTTACAAAGAATAAAATATATAAAATCAAAATTCCCGCAATCATGTAAATCTGTTAAATCTACCAAAAAAAACTAGGATAACTAGTCATATAATTATGACATGTCTTTGTTGGTAGTGGTTAATTTTATTCATATCTATGAGAAAATTTATTTTTAAAGGTATCAATTCTTTTAATCTCGAAATATACTTTTAAACACTAGAATACAGTTATATAACATATGTATCTCTATTTAAATCTATTGCGTTATGCAATCTACACGGACTAGATAAGGCTAAAAAGGTTATATTAACATAGTTATTAGTCTAATTTACTTGTCTAGTGGATAATATACACCTCATTGTTAGCCTTGGTATTCCATTGGAGATTTGTCAATTGGAAATATAAATTTGTATTGAGGATTATTTGTAATCTAACTTGGAGGAACTTGTCATCTGAAATCAACTATATTGCTAAATTTTCTAACTAGTTGATGCGAGTTTCCTAACTTGATTTACATTAGTGTTTTCATTATTCCTTATACTATTATACTGATTTGTCTTAACTACAATAGCTACAAGGTTCGTAATTGTAGGCATATGAATTTATTGGATTGTAAAATATATTCGAAGGTGTTTAATTGTTTAAAAATGATGGGACCCCTTCTTGATTGTGAGTTAGCAAACGTTTACCAATTATGTTGGGTGTAACAATAGGATTAGTGTAAGGCATAGGAAGAAGTTTTTTATTACTTGTTTGAGGAAACATCTAATTTAGAAGAACAAACTGATTTCTTGGTATTTTTTAATAGGGAATTAGATTTTAATTGATGTTATGATTTGGATAGAATCTCTTGGGATCTACTTAAACATTGGTGTTATGTATAAGGGATTAATTAACTATTTGGATTTGGTTTTATGATTATGGTTCTCTTAAATATGGTAATGGACCAACATGATATCTTTGTGGCATCATTTATTAATCAATGTTGATTATTTTATTATAGGTTAATATAAAAGATGCAAGAACAGTGTGTTTTTCTAAGGGAATATGGATGTCGTTAGGTCTAATGCTCTTAGATATGTTTGGTTAGAAGTAAGTTTTATCTAGGTATAAATATTTTTAAATATCTTATATAACTTATGGAAATGAGTGTTAGACACACTCATTGGATCATTTGGTTCTCTATGAGCATAGGAAAAGTGGTGATATAAAATAGTAGGATCAATAAGGACCCTCAAGTGATTAACAAACAAAGATACTGGATCATTTCAAGAACTGATATATCCATTTGGTATGCTAAGAATACTCTCACTTTTGATTCATAACACTAGGTAAAAATTGTTTACCTTTAATAAGAAAAAATAATATATAAACTTATACAAAAAATAATTAATCGGATATTTTTTTAGTGTAAAATCAAAAAACAAAATGTTAAACAAGAACTAATACATGTATATGATATCAAAATGCACATTAATATTTTCCCCTCAAGAAGTGAGAAGAGCATCTTATGAAATGAAGCCCATTCAAAACTCTTTCTATATGTTTTATAGATATTGATTTTTTTAATATTCAAAGGAAAATTCTCTCCCAAACCAAACAAAAGTCACTTATATAAAGTTACGATTTCTTTTTATAAGGTTTTATATTTTAACAATTAATAAATATAATATGAATAAAAAATATAAATTAAAGGAAGGTGTTTATCTTAAAAACATCTTCTAAAGAGAGTGTGTTGAATGAAAACTAAATCATGTATGGAGGCACACAATTTATATATTTTAATTATAGGTCTTTTATATTTTAAAACTAGTTATATATTTAATGAGTATGTTTACTTTTATAAAATAATTTATAATTTTATATAATAAAAATTATTAAATATGAAATTTATATTTTTTTAGTTTTGATATTATAAAAACTTAAATGGTTTTTATATATTTATAACTTTTAAATATATTTTAATTATATTTTTGATATGTGAAACTTCTCAATATTATTTATGATGTAAAAATATAAATATGTACTAATTAAATTTTTTTTGGTACAGTGAATTTTTTTCTTTATAATTTTTTTTAATGTAAAAGTGATATGAATAAATTCTGAATTATTCCAATATAACCCTTTAAATATAATATAAGTGGAGCCTCATTAAAAATTTGTGGGTATAAACCTAAACTTTTACTTAACTAATATTATATTGTATCAATAACATTTATATGATAAAGTGGCGCATCATAATTAACTTTTATTGTTACAATATAGATAAAGCTCACCGGCTTACCACCCATATTTATATCACATGGTAACGCGTAAAAACATAAATTGTGCCCAATGCAACCGAGAAACGTAACGAACAATTAAAAAAGAAAAAACAAAAACCAAAAAAAACAAAAACAAACATGGAAGAAAGAATGATATAATTTGATCATAAATCTTAAGTATCTAGTCAGCGTTGCTCTTCAAAAATTAATATAATTCACCATGAAATGAGAAACTATTATAAAATATTATAATTTATTTTTAAAAAATTATATTCTATTTAAAATATTACTTTTATATTTAATATGATCTCTTTTTATATATATATATATAATTTTACAAGCAAAATACATAAATACAGCTATAGGGCAAATAAATTTAGCTACTTCGAATTAGCATTCAGCTAGGACAATGCCAAAGAGTAGCAGATCAATGTCCTTTTTGAATTTCATCGCTATTAGTACAAATTAGTTGTCATGGTAAGATTTTGCTAGTCATAGAAACTATGAAAAGATTGAAAACATAGACGGAGGGAACGCAGGAAAAACCTGGAAGCAGTAGAATTTAGGTTTGGAATAAAGAGCTATGGCGCTGTCTTATACGAATACTTGTCGATGCAAATCCTGTCGAATACAATTATATACTTACCGTAGTGCGTTCAAATCACAAAACGGTATCGCCCGAGGGGGGGGTGGAGGCTGAATATGGGGCAAATCTCGTGTGATAGTCCCCAATACGGTGCGTGTGGCTGAGATTATTTTGAATATGCTTTGTGAAAGGAAATCTGATCGAGATGTCCAAGTCAGGGGAAAACATATGGTTCGCTTTGAGTAAAAGAATTATTTATGACGACTTCAGGATCTTTGACGCTTCCCTACATGGGAATAGTTTCAGCTTTGGTCAAACCCTCCCTTTTAGCTGAGTAAAAGAGGAAATAGAAAGTGGCGAGGAAACGACTGGAACGATCGGATCCGTGTTCGAATCCCGAGCGGGTCATTCTTAAAAACACTCTTTTGTTGACTTCCACAGTGGATCGGTCTACAAAGGATAATTATCGCGAGTACTCGGAGCTGAATTTGTTATAAATCCCATGGAAAGCAATTTCACCCGTCTAGAGAGACACCGAGATGATCAGCAGACGACGGTAATCACAAGGCCGATCTCCGTCAATACAGAAATTTCAGATCAACGTCTCAGTGTTGGAATTTCAAGAGGTCAATATTTTGTAGCCATAACCTTTGCTAGTTTTGTTATGCGTACAAATTGTTTTTTATTTGTAGTGATCCAATCATTCAATTTGATGAAAACTAGAAATCAGTATTTATAAAATTTTACAAGTCACAAATATTTTTTTCATTGTAACGAAACTACACGAAAATAAAAAACACCATTGCAATAGGGTACTCCGATCCGTCAGGCGAAGATGAAAAACTATGTTTATATTACCCACAAAATCATAGAGATAGACGGAAAAAATATAGGTCTACGATATTTTTAACATCGAATTATTTGTTGATTCTCCCTACATGTTCACAGAAATGCTTAAAGATAATTCTAGCGAAACAAACAAATAGATACGGACAGAAAGTGAACACGAAAAAAAAATCTTCCTAGGGTTTCTATTTAAATGATTTCCTTCCTGGGAGAAATGTAATTTTGTGTTGCCTTGAAAGTAATGCTTTTCAAAGCACAAACAGATGCAAACCAGAGTAATACTCTCTGATGCCGCAAGGACGAATACCACTAATATTTATTAAAAGAAAAGAGTAATATCAATCTGTATACCTGATGTCACAGCTAACAGCATGCTTGAAATATAAGGGTTTGCGTTTGCTACAAGAATATCCTTTCCATTCATTGAGAGATCATACTCATTTATGCTTTGGTTCGATCTCAAAGCCCTAGTCTACTTCACTACGGTCCAATCCTTGAAGAAATAGAGTTATAAATGATAAAATTTATATCAACTATTTTGTACGAAGTTTATTTCTATTTTCTCATGGAGTAAAGAAAATCTGGAGAAATAACATTATTTCGTTGCAGTTTAATAACGATATGTAAAAACAATTCTTTCAATTTTCAGACATGCTTGTGATTACTCTGCTATTCAATACATAGAGTTTATCAGACCGTTTATTTTTTATTGAGAGTAAAGAGTAGTTTCTCTTGAACTAGAGACCCTCGGTTTTTGAGAGTAAAGAGTAGTTTTTCTTGAACTAGAGACCCTCAGCCCAAATAAAAGAACACAACAAGGCCTAAAAAACCAAATATTACATTTTGCCCTGTTATTTAGTACATGTGGTTAAGAATAGTAAGAAAGATCACAGGAATGCAAGTATCAAACGAGCAAATGGAATAACTAATTTACAAATACACCTATAAAAAACAGATGGTGTTATGTGCATTCAACTGGGACTGAAAATACAATTATTGCATGACATAATAAGTCAAATATACCATTAAAGATTTTTGTCTCTTTTTTCAATGGTGGGCAGTTCCGCCAAACCCGATAAATGAAGAACGGAGCATAAATTATTCAGAACACAGGACATTGAAGACAAAGGATTATGATCTACCTGCAATCGTCGAAGAAAAATCCAATTCCAAGCGGCAGCAGTACAGAAAAAGGCGTTACAGAGGGGCGTGGCAAAGCCCCTGGGGTAATTCGGCTGCAGAGATCCGAGACCCGGTCAAGGCAGCTCGAGTATGGCTGGGTACATTCCAAATGGCAGACGATGCCGCTCTAGCGTATGATGATGCTGCCTTAAAATTTAAAGGAAAGAATGCCAAATTGAACTTTCCCGAAAGAGTCGTCCACACCTTCGCCGACCATAATATTAAAAATGTCGGTGTGAACTCGAATCATAAAGATGCCTCCATGGCTTGCTCAGCCGCAACCTCAATAGTAACAGATTCCGCATGCATACGCACTTCTGAAATATCGGTTCCATTGCGATATCGCAGTGCCATAGGACACGGCGCTGCTTATTTTGACTTACCTCAACGCCAGCATCACTCTTCCTGTTTATCTGAATTTCATGAGTTTGATTAGAATACCCAACTCATGATTGTAAGAAACTAACAGTCGCTGGGAGCTCTGAAAACAGTTGTTGGATGCAAACACACAGAAAAATAGAGGAAATACATAATAATTTAGACACAAACACAGAATTGTTTACTTACCATTGATCTTCTATTACCAAAACTAATACAATTTTCAAATCTTCTTTTGCCAACAGAGCTACGTTGCTCTTCTCTACTATATACATTTATTCGCTGGTTAGAAAATAGAAGGCAGGCCTGTTATATATATATATATATTGTAAATATTATAACAATAAATGCTTTGTTTATATATATATTGTAAATATTATAACAATAAATGTTTTGTATATATATATATATATATATATATTGAAATAAATAGAGCATTTATTGTTATAATATTTACAAAATAAAGTATGGAATGACGAAGCGTAGAAGTATCTCGAAACAAGTACTAGAGAGAAATTAAGTTAGATGGATGTAGCTGGAAGCATGTGAACAACCATAGGAACATTAAAAAGTTGTAATGAAGAGCGTTGAGCTGTGGGAGTGACATGACATGAATATTGAATAATTAGCTGAGATGGAAAGTACATTCATTAACAGTCCCTTTAATCTTCATTGCCATGTAAATCAATTATGCACATGCTTTCTCTAAGATACTCAAACACATTCTTTACAAGCGGCTTTGTAAAAATGTCTGCTAGTTGTTTTTCAGACCTACAAAACTCAAGATATATATTGTCATTGTTTACCAATTCATGAATGAAATGATATCTAGTGTTTATATGCTTGCTGTGTTTATAAAACATGATTTTTAGAAAATGAAAAGGCTAAATTGTTATCACAAAATATTTTTTTAGCTTCTTCTTGAGTATGCCTCAAATATGAAATTATTCTTCTCATTTAAATTCCCTGACAAGCTGTTGATGTGACTGCAACATATTCTATTTCAGCTGATAAATGTGTAACAAGTGATTGTTTCTTCAATGCCTAAGAGATAACACTCGATCCAAGATGAAAAACATACACTGAAGTGCTTTTCTATCATCCATGCTACCTTCCCAATCATTGTCCGTATAACCAATCAACTTAGATTTATTTGATGATGTATATGTGATCCTTAAACTCTTTGTTCCAAGTATGTATCTGAAAATTCTTTTTTCAGCTTTCCAATGAGATTCTTTTGGATTATCCATGAATCTTGAGATATGACTAACTCCATACATAATGTCTGATCTTGTGGCAGTTATATATATGATGTTGTTAAATAATCTCTTAAATAAAGTTGCATCAACACTAAAACTTTTATCCTCCTTGCTAAGTTTTAAACCCATTGCAACCAATGTAGGAGCTGAATTAACATTCAACATCTCAAATATTTTCAAAAAATTATTAGCATACTTTGATTGACATATAAAAATTCTTTACTTGGATTGATTTACCTATATGCCAAGAAAATATCTCAAGAGTCCCAAATCAGTCATTTTAATTCAATTTTCATGGCTACCTTAAATGATTTAATTAACAAATTTTTGGTAAAAATCAAGTCATCCACATAGAAATATGCTATCAAGATTTGTCCTTTGTCATTAACTTTGACATACAAAGTTGATTTTTTACACATTTACTAAATCCGTTGTTCATAAAATATGAATCTATTTTGCTATAACAAGTTCTAGGAGCTTGTTCCAATCCATATAAGACCTTTTTCAGCTTGTAAACCTTGTAGTCTTCTCTTTAAACTTCATAACTAGATGGTTGTTTTATATAAACTTCCTCTTCTAAAATACCATTTAAGAATGATGATTTTATGTACCATTGAAAAACATTCCAACTATTTTGAGTTGTAATAGATAACACCATTCTAATAGTGTCAAGTCTTGCTAAAGGTGGAAATGTTTCATTGTAGTGTATTCTCCATTGTTGTGTGAAGCCTTTAGGTACTAGTCTTGCTTTATGTTTCTTGACTTTCTCATTTGCATTAAACTTTATTTTATCAAACCATTTTACTCCCATCACATCCTTTCCTTTAAGAAGTTTTAAAATATCTCATTTTCTCCAAGTGATTGAATTTCTTCATCCATGATTGCAATCCAAATGTTATCTTTAATTGCATCCTCAAAGTAAATTGGATTATCTTGTGTTAAGAATGCAAAATCTAAACATAGATCCATATTTTCAATTTCTAATGATTCTTCATAAATTTCTCTTAGACTACAAGTCTTCTTTAAGGTGTTCATAAACTATGATCTCAATGATGCATGTGTTTGATTAAATGAAACACTGTTGTTATTACTAGTCGAAGTAGATGGATTTAGAGTATGTGGTGGCTTAGAAGGCATTATAGGAACATTTTGCTGTGGATCTTGAGGAACATTTGCTTGTGTATCAATTAATACCATCTCATTTTCATGAGGTATGTCTATTGTAATTATATTTATTTTATCAATGCTTCCATCCCATGCTTCTTCTTCAGTAAATTCTACATCATGGTTGATTATTACCTTCTTTATGATTAGATTGTATAACTTGTATGCCTTAAATTATTCACTATATCTCACAAAAATACACTTTTTACTTCTATCATTCAATTTTTTTATCATCTCTTACAATATCAAAGAGTATGCAATACATCCAAAGACTCTCAAATGTGACACAATATGTTTCTTCTTACTCCAAACTTCTTGTGTTATCTTATTAAACATTGTTTTTGTTGGACACCTTTTTAAGATGTATACCGCACATGTAACTGCTTCAACATAATATTCATTTGGCAAAACCTTTGTTTTTATTATGCTTCATGTTATTTCTATAATTATCTTGTTCTTTCTTTCTGCTATTTGACTTTGTTGAGGTGTATATCTTATTGTTAATTGTTTTCTTATTTCATTTGCCTTGTAAAAATTCAAAAAAATATTTGATATGTATTCACCACCTTGATTGGTTCTCCATGTTTTTATAGAATATCCATTTTAGTTTTCAACTTTTGCCTTGAACTCCTTAAAAATATCAAACACATCTAATTTGTATTTTACGAAATAGACCCGAGTCTTGTGACTGAAATCATCAATGAATGTAAAGAAATATATATTTTCACTAATGGATGGTGTTTGTATCTGTCCACAAAGATCTGAACGGACTATTTCAAGTGGATGTCTTGCCCAATAAGATTTCTCAACTAAAATTTCTTGTCTATGTTGATTTGCAAGTATGTAACTCTCACATTATGTTTAAAGTGACTATATTGGTGGCAATCCATATACCATTTTTTTCTATACAATAGTTGTAAACCTCTAAAGTTTAAATGCCCAAATCTTAAGTGTCATAATTATGGTTGATCCTTTAATAAAATTTTAAATGTTGTTGCAACAATTTTTTTCAATCCTTAAGGTTTTAAAAATATTTCACTTTGGATTTTAAGAGGAAAAATTCTACTCCTTATCATTTCAATTTTCAAAATTAGCCTATTGCTTGATTTCTTGCCTAAAATCACACATTCACCATTCTCAAAGTATATCTTATACTCTTTTTGCAATAATTGATCAACACTTACTAAATTATGTTGTAATCTAAGAACATCGTATATATCAGGGATATGTTTCTTTACACCTTATTTTGGTCTTATGTTAATTGATGTTTTCTCCCTGACTGATACACTATGATCAATTTTCAATTCTACTTCTAATTTTATCGAATCGTCTATTATTTCAAATAACCTTTTACTTCTACTCATATGATTACTACACCCGCTATCTAAAAATCATACTTATTTTGAACTTTTTTATGAAACATTACATGTTATCAACATTGTGTTTTGTTCACTAATGTTGGGCTAGTTTTCATTTATAAAATTTGCCTTTTGTTTATTCATATCATATTACCTTTTCTTACATTTAAATGAAAAATGCCCAAAATTTTTAATATAATGGCATTGGATGTTGGGTTTTTCATACCTTTCTCCTTGATGATGAATTTGAAAATGACTTCTATCTCTTCCTTTAGATGGTATGAAAAATGTATGTGGACCTGGTATTAGTATAATTTTAAATTGATGAGATTCTCTAGCATCTCTTGAAGATAAAAGAGCTCTACCTCTACTATAATTTTATCTCCCTCTTGTTCTATTGACTAAAAGCTATGTTTTAAAAAAATTCTCCAATGAAAATGACCCTAAGCAATCTATTATTTGATCATGTAACAATAATGGCCTCATTCATTCATCAACTGATAATTGAGATAGATCCTTAGATTCTTCAGTGGCCACTACAATCAAATCAAATTTTTTAGGCAAGATTCTCATTATTTTCTCTACATCCTTTTGTTCTTCCATACTCTCACCATGAGTTCTAATTTTATTCACATTTATCATTACATGTGTAAAAAATAAATCTATATTCTATGATTCCTTCATATGAAGGTTCTCAAAATCTCTCTTATGTATTTGCAATTTAGTAGTTTTAACTTTGTTTATACCTTGGTATGCTATTCGGAATGTTTCTTATGCTTACTTTGACCTTATAGTATCTACAACACATGAAAATATTGAGTCTTTCATGACTTCTTAAATAAAAAACAATGCTTTGCCACTCATTTTCTTATTTTCCTTCAATAAATCCTTCTCTACTTGTGACAATGCTTGATATCCCTATTGATTTGTTGGCTTAGGGAACCCATTTTCAACTAAATCTCACACATCTTCCGATTAGAACAAGATTTTCATATTTATGCTCCAAAAATCATATTTTTTTACATAAAAAACTGGTATTCGAGGTTGTGTTATACTTCCACTCACACCTGCGATGGCTTCTCCAAAAATAATCTATTTTTGCTCTTCGTTGTGAGTTTATCCCATTTCTTAAAATATTTGTTTCAGCAATCTTTGCTCCTTAATTTATGGTATTTTATCCAAAATTTAATAACTCTCTTTATTCTACAAGTTCTTGGCTCTGATACAAGATGTAAGAAACTAATAGTTGCTTGGAGATCTGATAACAATTGTTGAATCCAAAAATATAAAAAATAGAGGAAATATACAACAATTTAAACACCAACATAAAAATTAAAACACATAATTATTTAGTTATCATTGATCTTCTATTGCCAAACCTAATATACAAATTTTCATTCACCAACAAAGTTGTGTTTCTCTATTCTCTTGTATACATTTATTTACTGGGTACAATGTAAAAATTAGGTTTGTGCTGCATATATATTTTTTATTTATATAAAAATAGAGCATGTAATGTTATATTATTTACAAAACAAAGTAAGGAATGGCAAAGCAAAGAAGTTTCTCGAAACATGTAGAAGGAGAGAGAGAAAATGAATTAATTGAGTTAGATGGATGAAGCTGGAAGCATTTGAACATCCGTAAGAAAATAAAAAAGTTTTAATGAAAAGTGTTGTGCTGTGACAGTGACATGACATGAAGATTAAATATTCCGCTGCGCTGAAAAGTACGTCTGCTAACAATGATTAATCCAAATTGAGGGATTAATCTTCATCATATTATAATTTTCTTGCCCTTGATGCACTTCAGCGCTATTACGACTTTAAAAGATCATACAAGCAACAATGGGACGAGTTAATTATCTCCTCTTTTCAAAGCCAGTTTGAGCGAGGCATCCATCATGTACAATTTATTAGAGAGCCACATTTGTATCCATTACCGTATGCAGATCATAGCTCATCAATGAACAATAATTGTGCGGATCAGCAGCACCAGCATCATATGTTTTTTAGCCGGCATTTAGTGCAGTTGGCTAACGCTGTCGCAGAGCAAGATTTGAAAATTTGATTGGAAACAGGTGTTGATCAAGCATGTGGAGAAATGTCTTCCATTTTATCTATGTTTGAACCCTGCAATGCTTCCATAGCTGTTCCAATTGGCGCTACCAAGATCCTTGAAAAGAAGAGAGATGAGTGGGCAGTTGTAAACATAATCTCAGCTACCATTGGGATATGTCTATTAGGGCTTAGATTAGTCCCTAACACAGGTAAGGAAAACTTATTTATTTATTTATGATTTTAGAAATATTATTTGCACTCAATTTCTTATGACTTTTTTAATTTACTATATGAAGTAAGCATTAACACTAATCAAGAATAAAATATTCAGAAATCCTGGAAGATTAAAGTTCATTTCAATGAATATGTTAAAATATATGTTGTCTGTAAATATAAGACAGCCACGGCTGATCCATTTCGTTACTTCGTGGATGTTTGATTTCGCCTCGCACCTGGAAAACCTCATGTTCTATTTATTCATTTGAAAGATATATTTGTACTAGAACCAGAAGAGACCTGTAATTTGAAAGAATATGCTTGGTCATGACATTATGTTGCCAAAGGTTGTATTTTATCCACATCTAGTTTCTTCAATTTTTATAGGTTATGGTCTGATCAGTAATGATAAAATCAGAGCTAATAAATGCCTTAAAATATAGCTGTCTTCACGTATTTTCTCTCCCTTTAGGCAAGCTATCAATGATTGGAGTAAATCTTCCTCCATAAATCTATTCCTTTATAAATCTTTTCTTCTTTCTACAGTTGATTATATCTAAAGAAAAAAACTTTTGGATATAGAGTTGTGAAAGGTTTTATAAATCCACCTTTCACCAGTGATAAAAATTGAACCCTTGTCAGCCCTTTCAAGGTGTTCTGACCTGTCTTATTAATTCACCAAATATTTATTAATAAAAGTAAAAAAATCAAATTATTTGGTTATAATAAGAACATTATTTTGATATAAAATATTAAAAAAATGATTATAATTTTGAAAATGATGTCAAACTATTTTAAATGTTAGCTTCAAGATTTAATGTGCAACAATTAATTAATTTTTTTGGTTAACTTATATATTTATTATTATATACTTTCAAAACAATCAATATAAATGTGATGGATTATAAATAAAAACTATCATATTTTTCAATCAGTACTCATCAAAAATTAAAATCCATTCATCCCTTTCCTTAAAACTCAACCCAAAGACACCATATTTTCAGTCTTATTATCTTCTTTCTCTTGGTATTTTTGGTAACAAAAATATATGTATTTTGCTTACATTGTATTAGATATATTTTAGTTTTTAGGATTATTAAGTATTTGGTTGTTTTTTTCTTTTTTAATAATACTTTATTTTGAACTTTTAATGTTCAAATGCTACTAGGCATTAAACTAGCATTAAAATTTTATAAATTATAGTTGTAAATTGTAGATTAAAGTATAGAAATTTTGATTAGAATATGGATATTTTTAAATTTTTATGTTAGATATGTGAAATTGTATTGAAAAGTAATGTTTATATATGTATATTATTTATTTTTATAATTTATGGTTTTAATTGAAAAACATAAAAAATCTATAGTGTGATTATAAATGAAATAAATGTTATCATATTTTTTAAACTTTTTTATATTTAAGATATTTAATTTATTGTTTAAATGGAAGGACATATTGTTAATTAAAATTTGGCCTTGAAAATCCTAATCCCTATGAGCCTATGAAAACCTACTCGGTATGAGCTTGCGACCCTGGTGAATGTTGATCTGGGAGTGACGGTTGAGATGGTGAAGATGGTGACTGTAAACAATCAAGACAGATAGAGCATGGGTCATCATAGAAAATGCTCTTCCGACAATATAGGGTATTCTTCCATTGATCGAAAGAATAACTGGAGATGTAGTTGTATTGGATCAAACAGGGGATACAAAAAGATGCAATTCCATGGTAATGGAGGCAGTTTATACGTAGCCTCACCTGCGTATTTCATATGTAGCTATAGCCTCAAAGAGTGTTAGGGATAAATATTTGGCCCCAGCTACAGTATATCCCATTATTACTTTTGAAAATAGAGCTCTTCAAATGATTATGGGTATGGAAGAACACCTAACCATATTTGGAATGATCTGTAATTTTTGGGGTTTTTAGCCTTCTCTTCCGGTCTTCATGTGTGGATTACCGATAATTGGCAAACACTTGTTGAAAGAAAAATTACCATTCACCCCTTTATAAAATAGATTTTCATTGTTATTTTTAATTCTGTAATAGATAAATGCATCGTTTTTGAATATTCATAAGAATGGGATAATCATTAGCGACTGTTCAAATCTTGGCATCACAACTTTAACCCCCCTGTTGAAATTTTCAATAGAAAACTTGTCTGGATTTGATTGCCAAACCTTCCCCTATAGTTTTGGAATGAAATGAATTTAAAATTTATTGGAGATGATGTGCTAAATTTTTATTGTCTAGATTCTATGAGTGTTGAATAGGGGCATTCCACTTGTCCCTCATTTGTTGTCTATGTCAATCTTTCCAAATAACTCCTAGCTAAGGTGGAGTTGGTTGTTAAGAATAGAACATGGGTTTAGTTGATAGATTAAAAGGTCATTCTATTTACATGTTACAAATGTTTCCTCGTGGCAAATCTTGTAAACGGATGTCTTAGCATAAAACATAAGAGAGAAAATAATTGGTGGGCAAATGCAGGGGTAGAACATATGATAGTGGATGAAAATCTGGATTTACGGAAAGATGAACTAAGAGCAATTCTACAAACACTAGTGGAACATTTAGTCAAGGATGGGGAGTCCATGGTCATGGATCCCGATGGGAAGGGGAAACAAAAATTAGAATTACAAAATATTGATCAAAGCTTACAAGTTTATTCTAAAAGAAGAATCAAATACTCGATGGTTCTTTCCCTAGTTTCAGCGTAAGGATTATTAGACTCTTGAAGGAATCAAATATTAGAGTATGCTTTGGAGTTATCCATCCCCATGTTCCAAAAATCTAGAGGACGAGAATGGGTGGAAGCTACCAAAAGGGAAGAAATGACGAGATAAAAGTGAACCATATTCATTAATTATGTCTATCAAATCTTAAATAGAGAATTGAAAAGAGAGACTCTCTACTTATTAGTTGGTTATGATAGTTTTTTCTCTGATCTGGCTTGTTGGCCACTACTATTTATTTGTTTCTAAGTTTTTGTGTTAGTTTCATTTTCAAGTTTAAGGGTATGATCCTTTCAAATCCTTCACTTGGTTGTTTTCTAACTGCTTTTGGGCTATTTGTAGTTATTTGGCTTGCTTTGTTTGTTTTTCAGACTCAAAGTGATTTTTGGGCATTTTAGGGCTTATGTATTTGCTTGTCTTTGAGGATGTGGGGTCCCTAATATCGAAAAACATCCCCTTTAATTTTATTAAAATAAATAAATTGAACATATTTTGAATGTGATAACCCTACACCTCCAAATATATGTGACTCATCATACATCATAAATAATAAGAAAAATCATATATTTTTGAAAAAATATCCAATTAAAAAATAAAAAATCTAAACAAATTAATTTATTTGATCAATCTTATCCCATAATTAAAGTTAATATTCAAAGATGCCTATAAAATAAAATATTTACGATGTACATCCATTGAACATTTTCATTAAAAATTTGCAGTATTAAAGATATGTTTATCTTATAATAATTTCTAACAGTGCACTCAATCTTACCCCTTTCACTTCAAAAAGTTTATACATAAAATGTCATATATGTGTGTGTGTGTGTGTGTGTGTGGATAGTAAATTTAACTTTTGAAATAGACCATCCTTAATTTTGAAAATTGAAAAGTTGAATGATTAATATTTTGAAATATATATATATATATATATATATATATATATATATATATATATATTGAAAGGTATACTGAATTTAGGCTTTTCAATTAAATATAGTTATATAATAAAAATGTTGAATGTATTTATACTTTTATTTATTCATGAAATTTTCTTAGATTTAAAAAATAATAATAATAATAATAAATTAAAACTATTTTTCATGTAAATAACTTATAAATATTTAAATAATTATTTTTTCTAAATTTTATGAATTAAATTTTATTTTAATTTAAATAAACTGTACGAATACAATAAATGTACCAAAAACATTTAATTAAATATACTTAAAATTTTACTATTAAAACAGACTTAGGTTCAGTACATGTCTTGAATAAGTTTTTGTTATAGAAATGTAAAGCAAATCTAAAGTTAGAAAATGTGCGCTCAAAAATCTCAACCACCTCACGTAGATGGGTGGGCCTGATCTTGACAAAACATACCAACCTCGGGAATGCTTCATAAAATTGTGACTACAATCCAATGTTTCAAAAAAGGTTCGAAGAAAGGTTCAAAATACGTTGACGCGTGTGTTCACCTAATTTTGGTATCTCACTCTCACTTAGATGTTCACATTTAGAAAATAATATAGCCAGAAAATATACCCACTTCCTTCTAGGGAAAACCCAATTCCACACGTGATATCTTAAAACCTTCAAGAAAACAAAGTGATCATAAAGATTAATTTATGTTAAGAGATAGTAGCACTCATATGTGGTCCATAAATATTGCAACCACAATGTAACTAATTTTAAAAATTAGTAAATAACATAAACGAATATAAACCATGTTTTTGCGTAAAAATACACTTTATGATATGCTAGCTTCAAGCATTCATTTTATTATTTATTTATTTATATTTTTCTTAAACCATAAATTATTTTAATATAAAAGTGTTGAAAAAATTTATATAAAATTTTAAATCTAATTATTTTAATTGAATAAAATTATAAATAAATATTTATATATGTTATTTGTGTATATGAGATAAATATAAAATAATATTAATAATAGATAAAATAATAAAATTTGAAGGAATTTTTTTATTAATATGTATAATTTATTATATTTTAATATTTAATTTATGTGTATATGTATATCTAACTCTCAATTAAAATATATGATATATTATATTTTAATATTAATTTATCTCTCTCTCTCTCTCTATATATATATATATATATAAATAACAAAATTTTAACGTTTACTTAGTTTGACAATTAAGTTTGTACTATAATAATAAATTTTTAGATTTGACAACCTCTTTAAGTGGCATCTAACATGGTGCAATAGTATTCATAACATCCACATATCCAATGTGTAAACTAATTCTTATACAGATCTGTTGAGATGTATGATATGCCTTTTGATTTTGTGTATGTGTTTGACGATTTGATGACATGGAGCATGTGTCATAAAGTGGAATAATGTGTACATTATGTGGAATGCATTGATGTGCTAAATAACATCAAATTTAATCAGTTTTATCTATGAGGCTTTGTCCTAGACCTTATAGGGGTGATACTCCTTGGTTTGAAAAGGGAAACTCCTTAATGGTAATTGTTAGAGGAAAATTTTGTTTTTAAAAATATTGTTTTCATAACATTGATTTTAATTTGTAAAGGAGCACACTGTACAGATTATAAAAATCTAGTCTTTTGCACTTTTTTTATGTTCCATTTTCTATATAGTGTGATTATTGGAAGAGATAAGTCTTCAATTAAACCAATATTTATTCGTGAATTTTATGGGACTTTTTATAGTGGCGTAGTCTTAATATTTTTAATTTGTTCTTATAATATATTTGGTCTAATTTATTTGTATAGCTTATAACAAATGTAGAACATATATTTTTAAAAAGGTGCAAAGATTCTTTAAAAATGTACAATTATTATATTAAAATAAAATATGCAATTATTCCATTATAATAATTTGAAGAATTTATCAAACAAAGAACTAAATAAAATGTAATATACATCTATTATTATATTAAAATAGTTTGAAAAAATTTCTTGATTTAATTAAATAAATAACTCAACAAAATATATTATAATATTTATCTAATGATAAGTTTCTTGTAGTTATGCATTACCACACTTCATAAATCTAAGAGTAATATTTTTTTCCATGTTGAATAGAGGCATAATTTCCAGGAATATTTTCAAATGGATTTTTTTAACCTTAGTTGTTTATTATAAATATTGCATCACCTTGAGGCTAAAATAAAACAAGTTGATATTGGATTTACGAGTATTTATTGTATTTCAATCTAAATAAGAAAACCCGGCCAATTTTTTAAACAGTTGTCATGCCTAACGTATGCATGTGCCACTTGTAACTATAGTATTCATTAAAAAAAAAAATCTTTGAATAATGGTTTGATGGATGCCCATGCCCCACATCAAAGCTCACATTTTTGGAACATGCTGATAGGAATCACAAATCACATACTTGTGGACTAGGGAACTTGCAACCACATATTCTTAGACGCATATGTTTTCAACATGCTTTGGAGGATGTTCGTGCCCACGTCAGAAAATACAATTTTCACAATTTTCATACATTTTCACTACGACACTTGCATCTACAACGTGTAATGAAAATTACCTTTTAATAAATCTATTTAATTTCCAATCTTGATCAATCCTTTAATTTATATTATTATGTTATTATGGGTTTATTTATTTATTTATTTATTATTTTACATATATATTTATATAAGACGGTCAAGATTACATTATTTTTGGAAAAATTAACTCTCAATTTTTTTTTTATAATTTTATAAATATCCATACACTATCGCAAACCCCCAAAGCTCCTATTTTGGCATGCATTGGAGGAATCATAGAAAAAGGTTTAAGGATCAGTGTTTACACCTTCCGGTTGCATTTGTTCAAAACTCTACAAGCATTTTTCAACAAACCCATTTTGTGCATATTCAAATAATCGTAATTCATTAAACACATTCCTGTAAGGTGTATTTTAAAATAAGTTGTGTTCATTGCGCATGCTTACAATTTTTTTTCACCTCTCCATGAGAACAGACCCAACAGTAACATCTTTTAAAAATAGGCATTTTCGATTATTTATCGACGGATTTCCGTTAACTATTCAAAACGATCTATATTTCCACACAATCAGAGGATGGTACCGCATTTTTCTCTATAACACATTAAGCTATCAACTTTAGTTAAATTGCTTCTAGAACATGTCACCATTTATCATACAGATTTTTAGAATTACTCCCAACTACCTGATGCATTTAATTCCCTCCGTATGATCTTCCAGCAGCGCTAACTTGTCTTCCATCTGCCCACATGTGTGAATTGTTATATCTCCAGCTCAGTCCATCTCTTTTGGACATCCGTTCAGATCTGTTTTTTTATTGTGATTTTAATTGCAAATCTTCATTCTAAGATTGCCTACGTTGGCTGTATAATCAGCACTAAATTTGCAATTAATGATTTTTGTTTTGCCCTCCTTGCTGGGCTCATTCGTTGAATGTGAAAAAGGCTTTGTATTGTTTTAGAAAACATATGAAAAAGGAACAGCAGAAGATAGAACAACAGTACAATGTTTTTGGCAGCAGGCTGTGAATAGCAACAAAACAGGTTTCTACATATATATTTTTCTGAGTATAAGAAAGGGGCTGTAGCTCTATTTTAGATGTATGATATTTGTTTAGAAAGAAGACCAGTAGCTTTGTATGCATTCGAATGAAATTGGAAAAAAGTTAAATAATTAGTGCAAGAGATATACTTTGGAGTTTATTTGTTGTTCAAAAACTATTATTTGTTTTCCCCTGTTTTTGTCTCTGGTTTGGTCTATCCTCTGTTTTCATATTCCTCTGTCTCTCTCTTTCACGTGGTATCAGAGCCAGAGGTTACTGAAAGAAAGGTTTAGTAGAGCTGAAAGTTATCAAAGCTAAGGGCTTCATCAAGCAAAGGTTATCTAGAAAAGGTATTCATAGTCAACAATGGCAGCGACAAGCACAAGCACAAGCACAAGCGCAAGCTTGACAAATCCATAAATTCCTCAATTCAATGGGAAAAGCTATGACTATTGGCCTATCACAATGAGAGCTTTGTTTTGTTCTCAAGACATGAGATCCAGTAGAGAATGGTTTTCCAAAACCAGCATATGCAACAACATACAATGCTCTATCTCAAGTCCATTTCCAAAACAAGCATATGCAACAACATACAACGCTCTATCTCAAGCGAAGAATGATATACTAAAGGATAATAGGAAGAAAGACTCAAAAGCTTTCTTCTACATATTTCAAAATGTACATGAGAGCATTTTATCAAGGATTGAAGCAGCAACAAAGTCCAAACAAGCTTGAGATATTCTCCAAACAACATACCAAGGAATGGCAAAGGTGAAAACAACAAAGCTACAAATGCTAAGAAAGGATTTTGAAACAATATTCATGAAGGATTCAGATTCTATAGACTCATTTTTCTCAAAAGTGATTGGTCTAGTTAATCAAATCAGATCTCATAGTGAGAATTTTGAAGATGGAAGAATTGTTGAAAAGATTTTAAGGAGTTTACACACAAGGTTTGAATCCATAATTCTAGCCATAGAGGAAACAAAGAATCTCTCACCATTTTCAGTTGATGAGCTTCATGCATCTCTCATTTCTCATGAGCATAGGCTAAGCAGGTCAACAAACTCTTAATTGGAGCATTCTTTCAAGACACAAATTTCAATCAACCATGGGAGAGGTAGAGGAAGAACAAATTTCAAAGGTAGAGGAAAAATTTGGTATAGATGTGGAAGAAATAGCCCATCAAACTCAAGTGGAAGAGGTATCAGCCAATACCCAAGTCAAAATCCAACTAAAAATCAGCCTCAAGGGCAAAGGTATGATAAATCTCAAGTCCAATGTCAATATTGCATAATGTTAGGGCATTATTCAAACGAATGTATAAAGAAACAATATGATTTTATCAAATAAAATGCAAATTTTACAAAAGAAAACCAAAACCACAAATCAGAGTAAAGCACCAAGTTTTTAACATGTAATGTTGCACAGGAAAATCTAAAGGATGTATGGTTTTTACACTCAGGTTGCAGCAACCACATGACATGGAACTTAGAAATGTTTTCTAGTTTGGATGAAAATATAAAAGCAGATGTCACTTTGGGAAATTACAATAAGGTAGCAATCAAAGGAAAAGGGAACATCAACATTCTAACCAAGAAAGGGGAGAAAAAGTATATCTCCAATGTTTATTTTGCTCCCAAATTAAAACCCAATTTAATGAACATTGGGCAACTCGTTAAAAAGGGGCATAGAGTGTTTTTTAAAAACAACGATTGCATAATTTTAGGTGAATTTCCAAGTAATCAACACATTTCGAAGGTCCAAATGACAAACATTAGGATGTTTCCCTAAGGTTGAAAGAGGATTTTAATGTAGATTTTTCTCAAGCACACGACTCAATTAGTCAACAATTGAATAAAGAAAAAAAATACAACATTGATGCAAACAATCTTTCAAGCAGAAATAAAAGATTAAAATTGGCTTTGGCATCTAAGATTTGGGCATTTAAATTTTTGAGGCCTAACTTTTCTTCATAGGAAAATCATTGTCATTGGCTTGACACTAATAGAGAAACCATAAAGAATATGTGAAGGGTGCGGCTTGGGAAAGTAACATATAGAATCATTTCTAGTAGGTAAGTCAATGAGGGCAAAATCACCTTTAGAGATTGTTCATTCAAATTTATGTGAGCCAATGCAAACACCTTCAATTGGTGGAAGAATCTAATTTTTGCATTCATTGTTGACTACTCAAGGAAAACATGGGTTTACTTTTTAAAGTATAAGAGTGAAGTGTTTAATTATTTTTGTCAATTCAAAGCTCTTGTTAAGTAACAAAGCAATCACTACATCAAAGCATTACAAATGGATAGTGGTGGTGAATACATCTCAAATAAAATTCTAATATTTTTCAAGGACCATGGAATTCATAAGCAATTCACAACTAGGTACACACCTCAATAAAATGGTGTAGTTGAAATGAAAAATAGAACAATCATGAAAATAGCTAGAAACATGTTGAAAGCAAATCATTTGTAAAATGAATATTGGGCTGAAACTATTTCATGTGCAACTTATATAATGAATAGATGCCTAACAAAGAGTGTCAAAAATTTGATTTTGGAAGAAGTTTGGAGTGGAAGAAAGCATAGTGTTTCTCATATGAGAGTTTTCGGATGTGTGGCATATTCACATGTGCCAAATTAATTGAGAAGAAAATTAGACAACAAAGGAGAAAAATATATATATATATTGGATATAGTGTTGAATCAAGACCTTAAAAGTTGTATAATCTAATAACGAAAATGGTTATAATCAATAGAGATATGCAGTTCATAGAAGTCGAAGCATGGGATGGAAGTCTAGAAAAAATAGTCAAGATATCAGCAAGCATACGACAAGAGGAAAATGAAATTTTTATACCAAAAAATACTCCTTCAAATGTGACTCCTTCCACACCCATTCAAACTCAACAATGTCTTCCACAAGTGACAACATCTTCAATTGTAAGGGCAGCCTCACACATTCAAGTAAGCACTCCAACAAGTGGACAACAAATACCATTTACAACAAGGATTTTTAGTTGAAGACCCAGAAGTCCAAATTCCATGGTTTCTACTTCAAGTGACATGTCAAATCCTACCCTGGCAAGCTTAAGGAGACAAGAAATAAAAGTATAAGAGACATTTATGAACAAAGTGAAGGTGATAATAATGCAATTCTGATTTCTCTTTATGCTTTATATTTACAAATAAATGATCGAATTAATTTTAAAGATGCATTAAAATATGATAAATGGGTATATGTAATAGATGAAGAAATAAATTCTATAGAAAATAATCATACATGGGAGTTATTGAGCCTTCCAAAAGGAAAATATGTCGCAGAAGTGAAGTGGATTTACAAAACCCAGTTGAGTCCAAATGGTGATGTACAAAACATAAGGCAAAGCTAGTTGCCAAGGGTTATTCACAACAACTTACAGTTGATTACAATGAGACATTTGCTTTTGTAGCATGTTTAAACACCATAAGATTGATACTTTCCATATCAGATCAAAATAAGTGGCCTATTTATCAAATGGATGTAAAATCAACATTATTAAGTGGCTATCTTGAAGAAGAAGTTTATGTGGGATAGCCACCTGGGTATGAGATTTGAGGTAAAGAAGACAAGGTCTATATACTTAAGAAAGAACTTTATGTTCTCAAGCAAACCCCAAAATCTTGGTACAACATAATTGATTCATATCTTCTACAAAATGGTTTCAATAGGTGCAACAATTAGCCTACATTTTACATAAAGATGAATGAAAAAGGTGAAATTCTAATTGTATGTTTATATGTTGATGATTTGATATCCATGGGTGGCTTAGCAATTGATTTGTTTAAAGGAGCTATGAAAAAATAAATTGAAATGACTAAAATGCTTTGTAGGCATTGAGGTGAATCAAAATGGAAGTGGTATATTCATGTTTCAAACAATGGATGCAAATGATATTTTGAAAAAGTTTAATATGTTGAATTGCAAATTAGCACCAACAACAATTATCACATGTTTGAAGTTAAGCTAGGATGATAAAGGATATAATGTTGATCCAACTTTGTATGAGATACTTGTTAGCAATCTCATGTACCTAATAGCCATAAGGCTAGACATAATGCATGGTGTAAGTTTGATCTTGAGGTTCATGGAGTCTCCAAAAGACACACATTAAAAACTAGGGGAAAAAATGCTAAGGTATGTGAGTGGAACAAGAAATTATGGGATTCAACATTCAAGCTCAAATGAGTCCAAGATCATAGGATACATAGATAGTGATTTTGCTAGAAGCATTGATGCTAGGAAAAACACATCTAGATATATTTTTCATTTTAGCAAGAATGTAGTATCATGAGGTACAAATAAATAACCAATTATCACACTTTCATCTACTAAAGTAGAGTGCAGAAATATGGGCATCATGCCAAGTAGTTTGGATGAGAAGAGTGTTGAAGTAATTGAAGCATGAACAAGAAGATGCAACAAAGATATATTATGACAACAACTCAACTATAACATTGTCTAATAATCCAATTTTTCATAAGAGAAGCAAACATATTGACACTAGATATCATTTCATTATAGATTTAATTTACAATGGAGAGATATTTTTCAAATTTTATAGGTCTCAAGATCAATGTGCAGATATCTTCAGCAAGGCATTAGGAAAAGAAAATTTTATGTATCAAATATATCATTTGGGCATCATAGAAGGCAATTGTTATGATTAAGAGGGAGTGTTATAATTAATCCCAACTCCCAGATGCATTTAATTCCTTTTGTATGATCTTCCATCAGTGCCAACTTGTCTTCTATCTACCCACACGCGTGAATTATTAAATCTCCATCTCAGTCCATCTCTTTTGGACATTGATTCATTTTTATTTTCATTTTATTTTAATTTCAAATATTCATTATAACATTTCCTACATTGGTTGTATAATAAACAAATAAATTTATAATTAAATTTTTTTATTTTTCCCTCCTTGCTAGCCTAATTCGTTGAATGTGAAAAAGGCTTTGTATTTTTTTGGAAAACATGTGAAAAAAGAACAATAGTAGATAGAATAACAGTGTAATGTTTTTGGTAGTAGGCTATGCATAACAACAAAATAGAGCCTACATATATATTATTATGAGTGTAAGAAATGAGGTGTAGCTCTATTTTAGAAGTATGATATTTGTTTAGAAAGAAGACTAGTAGTTATGTATGCATTTGAATGAAATTGGAAATAAGTTAAATTATTTGTGCAAGAGATAAAATTTGGAGTTTGTTTGTTGTTCATAAAATGTTATTTGTATTCCCCTATTTTGTATCTGGTTTTGTCTATCCTCTATTTTCATATTCCTTTGCCTCTCTCCTTAATATATTGAAACATTCCTCTTCATAAATTGACCATTTACAAAAGGAAATCCAAATTGTTTTCTCAGTGGTAGAAGGTAATTGTCTAGCTTTGTTTGATTCAATATTTACCAGATTCTTCTTTAATTTTGATATATTTTATAAAATACATTGATTTGTAATTTTTTACTAAGTTTACGGTATGATTTACTTTGTTTTTTTATAATTCATCTTTGTAATAATTGAATTTTTGAGTAAACACTGTATTATAAATTTCATGCCGACTTAGGGTTCACATTTGAAAACATGCAGAAATGGTCTTTAAAATTTTTATAAATATGTTTTTTTAATCTTTGAAAAGAGTTTCTTAAATAAAATTCTAACCTTGTTTTATGAAGGAACAAGTAAATATTTTTTATTTCTATTGTAGAACTCATATTGCTAGAGCACAATAACATAAACTTCAAGCTAAAACCTTTTCACAAAGAAACTTTTTGATTTTATTTTCTTATTCAACTTATTTAATAATATTAAGACAAATACATCATCTCAAATTAATATAGGACTTTTTTTAGAATAAATTCATTAAATCAACTTTTAAAAACTAAATATAAATTAAAAAAACACAGCTTTAAAACTAGAACTTATCCTAAGTTGTGATGCTATAGCTTTAATGCAAACTTTAAAATTGTATAAATTAATAGCTTATTTTGACACTCACCTTTAATATCTACCAATAGATACTTAAAAATACATAAATCCCAAATTATTTCATAGGCGTTGAAAACTCTCCTATGGTAATGCCTTTGTAAATATGTCTGCCAACTGGTCTTCAGATCTGCAGAATTTGACTGGATTTCTACATTATTCACCAACTCTCTAATGAAGTGATACCTAGTATCAATATGATTTATTATCTTGTGAAAAACATGATTCTTTGATAGTGCAATTTCTAAATTATTGTAAACAAATACTAGTCTAGAATTCTCTTGCTTATGTAATAGATCTATCGATACTCTTTACATCCAAACTGCGTGAGATGTTACTACCATAAACTTAACTTCATTCAATGAAATTATAACTATAGGATACTTATTTTATGCCCATGAAACTACACCTATCCCAAAATAAAAAAGATATCCATAACTACTCTTCCTGTCATTTATTCTACTTGTTAAATCACTATTAGTATATGCACTGAAAACAAATTATTTAGTTTTAGAATATAATATTCCATATCCTATTGTTAGTGCAACATATCTCAATACTCTCTTCCCAACTTTATAGTGTGATTCTTTTGGTGATTGCACAAGCCTTGAAACTAAACTAACTACATACATAATATCTACCCTTGTAGATATGAGGTCCATCAAACTTCCAACGAGTCTTCTAAACATAGGTGGATCAACATTGGATCCCTTATCTTCTTTGCTAATTTCTATAATTTTTGAAATTGGAGTTGGTGTAGGATTGAAATTCATCATCTTGAATATTCTTAATACATCCTTGGCATACTTAAATAGACAAATAAATATACCACTATCTAATTGAACAAACTTAACACCCAAAAAATATTTTATCAATCCTAAATCTATCATTTTAAATTATCTCATCGTTACTGATTTGAACATCTCTATAGATAAATTTTTAGTAAATATTAAGTCATCAACATATAAATATATAACCAAAATCTTACCTTGCTTGATGATTTTTTTGTACAACATAGGTCACAACTACTTCTATTGAATCCATTATTTATCAAGTATGAGTTAATCAAACTATACCATGCTCTTTGTGCTTGTTTGAACACATAAAAATATTTTTCCAATATGTATACCTTGTCTTCATTTCCATGCACCTCATAACCTAATGGTTTTTCCACATATACTTCTTCTAGAACACCATTCATAAAATTTGATTTGACATACATTTGGTAAATATTCTAATTGATTTATGTTGTTATGGATACAACCATCCTAACTGTATCAAATCTTGAAACAAGTGCATGTCTTTCTATAATATATTTCAAGTTGTTGAACAGAACCTTTTGATAATAACATTTCTTTATACTTTTCAACTTCTCCTTCTGCATTGACATTGGTCTTATAGGCCCATTTTAATCCTACATTGTCTTTACCTTTAGGTAGATCTACTATCTCCCATGTTTCATGTCTTTCAATAGAATCCATCTCTTCATACATAACTTTGATCCATTTTTTTTAGTGTTGCTTCTTCAAACTATACATGATCATGAGAGAACAAAGTAAAATTTGAATGTAATTATAAATTATATTCTCCTTCATCATATATTTATTTAAAACTTATTATTTTCTTACCTCTATACCCTAATATTAATAAGGAAATTGTAAGATCTGATTTATTACTTCCTTATGAATTAGGACTTGTATGCACTAATGATTCATCTGGCATAAAATTATTGGTGTTCTTATCTCTCCTAAATTACCTCCTTATACAATTATTTTTGGAGTACATGTTGCTTGTGAACTTTGTTAGTCACCTTACACAATTTCTTCTATTGATTCTTATTTTTTTGAGGTATTGCTACTCTAATTGTATTTGTTCTACCAATACTTGCATCTCAAGCTTCCTCTTCTTTTAATTCAACAACTTTCCTGATGATTACCTTCTTAGTAATAGGATTATACAACTTATAACCTTTTCAATATTGACTATAGACAATAAAGATACATTTTTCACTTCTATCATCCAACTTTCTTCTTATTTATTTTGTCACATGTGCATATGCCACACATCCAAAAACTCTTAAATGAGATACACTGTGCTTTCTAACACTTCATGCTTCCTATGGAATTTTCTCCTTAACAAACTTTTTAGAACATATATTAATAATATAATATGTATATTCGACTCCTTCTACCTAATATTCATTGGAAAAGTGTTTAACCTTCGACATGCTCCTAACCATATCCATGATCTTTATTCATCCTCTTTGTAAAAAAATTTAATTTGTGCATAAATTTTAGTAAATCACTTCTTAATTACATTATATCTAAAAAAATATATAAATTCATTTGAAGTGTATTTACCACCTCTATTTGACCTAAGTACCTTGATGTACAGACCACTCTATTTTTCAGCCATTGATTTAAACTCCTTGAATATTCCAAAGGCTTTAAATATATTCTTGAGAATATATATCCAATTGGTCTTACTAAAATCATCAATTAATTTTATAAAATATACACTTCATCCTAATGTTAGAGTATGCATAGGTCCACATATATCAGTATGAACAAAGTCTAATGGTGTGTGTGCTCTATAAGATACTCGTATTTGAAAACTTTCCCTATGTTGTTTTCTCAAAATAAAACTCTCATATGAACTTCATGGCTGCTTATTTTATAGTAATCCACTCGTAATATATTTCTTTTGCAACAAACTTAAACCTCTAAAATGAAGATGACCAAACCTTAAATTTCATAAATATGTCAGATCTAAATGGGTTGACTTGTAATTTTCCTTAGCCTCTTCTTGGCTTGAATTTTCACTCTTGATCCAAAGTGAGAACATTTAGTTCTTGGAAATATCAATATTTTTAATCAACCTATTACTTACAAATCTGTCTAGTATAGTGCACACATTATCTTTGAATGATACTTTGTAACCTTTCTACACAAGTTGCCCATCACTAATGAGATTATGATTCAATCTTAGAAAAAAATAAACAAATGAAATATAATTTACTTTATTTAATTTTATTTTATGAAAATGTTAGTCACACCTTTAACCATCATTGATACTTTATTATCATTACGTATCTTGACCTATGATTTCAAAAAACTATCTAAGCTTACAAATGAGTATGTATTTCCTGTCATATGATGACTGCATCAACTGTCTATGAACCAAACATGACTAGAACTCTCTTGAGAAAACATGACATGTAATGAATAATGACTCAAAAATAATTTTAGGTACATCTAAAAAAATTGTATTTTACTTACCTTCTTTTACATTTTTCTTTTGGCATTCATATACATAATGACCAAACTTCTTTCAATAATGACATTGAACATTGGATTTCTAATACATCTTAGAATGTTGATGATATTGGTTGCACCTTTTAGAAGTATAAATATTGAAATTTTAATTTGGATTTTCACCTTGTTTTGGACTATTCCTTCCACCTCTTTCATTATTATTTTTTCCTCTACCTCTAAAGCTTGATTTTCCTCTTCGTCTTCCTGTGTTGAACAAAACCTATGACTTAAAATAATTATATAAAGAGGAAGTAGTGTTCCTACTCATTCTAGATTCATGAGATAATAGAGATCCCATCAATGTATCTACATATAGTTATGTCATATATTTATATTCTTCAATAGAAATAATAATAATATAATCAAACTTACCAAGTAGACTCCTGAGAATATTTTCCACAACCTTCTTATCAGGTGTTTATTCACCATGTGATCTGATTTAAATAACTACATTCATGAGTTAATTGAAAATTTTATCTACAAAATGTGAATTTTTCATTTTCACATTCTCAAAAATTCTCCTAAGATACTGTAATTTAGCAACTTTTACCTTGGTGGTTTCCTAATATGCTATTTTGAGAATATCTCATACTCTCTTAGATAGAGTTTATTTTGAAACCCTTAGGAAGATAGACTCATCCATTAAATTTTGAATAAAAAATAGGTCTTTGACATCCTTCTTCTTATTTTCTATAAGAAAGTCATCTTTATTTTTGTTAAAGCTTGATAGGTTGCTTGATCTGTAGGCTCTATGGATTTGTTCTTCATTAGATTCCATACATCCTTTGAACAAAACAAAGTTTTTATTTTGATGGACAAAAAATCATAATTATTTCCTATAAAATTTGGAATTTGAGGTTGAGTGAAAATGTTTTTCATTTCCATAATCAAATATTATTATTAAAATAATCATAATTATCCCTTTTCTCCAAACTGACTATGATTTCTAACCACCTCTGTTAGATTTCTATGCTCTATCTTCTTATTTGTTGTTTCAATCAAAATTGATTCATTCTTTTTTTGGATTCTTTTAGATAAAAAAATATCTTCCCCTTCACTTCAACTTATTGGATATTCTACAATCGTCTTGCAATTATATTAGTGACTCATAGTTGAACAACATAGCAAGATCTTAGATGTTCCCTAGTGACTTAACCCTAGATATACATATATGGGGCTTCAAATATACTTCAATCTAATATCTATTTTTTTTCTATACAATATCCTCAATACTTCAAAATTGGCTCACTATTCCTTAAAAGAGCCTTCACTCTCTTATACAACACCTAGAGTTTTCTCTTCATATTTTCATGCACATTTGAATTGGTATAAGACCAACCATATGGTAAAAAATCTTATTCATGTTGATCTTATGGATGATTGGCATAGAAATACATATGATAAGGTTTCCACAAGTTTTTTAATTTCTACCAACAACTCTCCCAAAGTCTCTACTAAAGTCACAATTACACCAAAACATACACTAGATTCCCTAGATTATCTCCTTTGACTCTGATACCATAATTGAATGAGAAAATAAATTTATTTTATATTTGTTATTGAACATATATTACTATAGGATAGTGACACATACTTCAAACTAAACCCTTTTCACAAATAAAGTTATTGATATTTTTATTATTCATCTTCTTTTCTAATATTAAGACAATTACATTCCTCAAATAAATAGGGGACTTCATTCCAAAATAAATGCTTTAAGACAACTTTAAAAAACTAAAACTAAAAAAAAACATAGCTTTAAAACTAGAACTTATCCAAAGTTGTGATGTTATATATTTAATGAAATCCTTAAAGATGTAGAAAATAAAAACTTATTATGACCTTTTAACTAACCCATTTTTGCCATATAATTTTTCCTTTGTAACTACCATTTACATATGTTTAAATGTTAAAATTTATCTAGATTTGAGCATGATAATGTTTTATTCTTAGCTAATTTTCCATAGGATTCTTAAAAACAAATTCTATGGCGTATATAAGAGTGACAATATTTTAATTCATTAGTGTATTTTAGGTTGTATTCTCACTGATGCATTTTCTGGATTATTATCAATAATATCTCTCTCAAAAGAAAAACCATTAAGACTAGTGGAATAAAAATATAACCTACAATGCTAACCGCAATAATAAATTTAAGCACTATGAAGAGACTTCATAAAATAATAGTAATAATTACATAAATATAGAAGTAGGTGTTGGTTCCCAATTTTACACCTCTTGCACTCAGCCTTGCACACTTTTTAAAAATGGAACATAAAGATGAAAAAATCACAAATATGTCATTATTTTCAAGGAATATTTTATCATCAAGATGGATTGAACATAGATAATGACTTGAAAGCACCAACAGAGGGTATGGTTATCTCCTTACTACTTTTGGCTATGCCTGAATGAAGGTGAGAGGTCCTAAGGGGTAGCTTGCTTAAATGGAGGGATCGTATAATTCAATTTACATTGGGATTATTAGCATAGAAGAACACAAATAAGACTAGGGCATAACCAATTTTGCACACTCTACCTAAAAAAGTTTATCACACAGAATGAGCAAATGATATAGGCCAAACACAAGCTATTGAAGATAGATAACAATGTGATTGAAACCTTAATTTATAAATAAATTTTCAATAATAGAGGGCCAAATGGATGACTGTAATGTTGAGATTTAAATTGCAAAACATAGATATACATTATATTTGTAATATTGATGCATCTATAGACAAATAACACTTAAAATATACAACAAGGTGTATTATTCATAGGGTATAATAGGGTAGGATGAGTTGAGTATATATAAAGAGTGGTGTGGTGGTGGTTTTCAAATAAAATAAATTTTTCAACATGTATGACATCATTCATTTGTAAAGATGTCGAAAACTAAAATACAATCTAAGGAAACTAATAGGAATGATTTGCATCAACTGATGCCAATACAATGCAAATATTCAAATGATTCTTGAAACCCTAAAGAATAAAATGCAAATAGATATTTGAACACTCTCTCATATCAAATCCATAAACCCATGGTTCCCTTAAGAGGTTATCAACAACATATTGTTAAATCACAATCTAGAAATAAATTTATAACCTAGATCTATGCCCAAGATGATAACCATTAATAAGTACAAAATTAGATATCCAATTAGCAGAGCATGTAAAACATATTATTGCATTTCATTAATAGGAAAGAGTGAAAATCACAACCATTTTGCATTATCCTAAAATTAAATCTTACATACATCATTATTTTAGAATATTGACATGGGAAGAAGCATGGTGAGATTGCTCTTAAATAGGGGATACATATAGAATACTCACAGAGATTGATAATGGCTATATAGATGCAACCACCTTCACAAGAGAGAAAAAATACACACACAATAAGGATCCCAAAATTTGAAAGAGCCTCGATCTAGAAAGAACAACCAATAAATATCTTTGAAAAGAGGACAAGACCTCTTTTTATACAAAATTTTCACCTCTTTTTTCTAGGAATATGTTTACTAATTTACAATATTGAAAACTTTCAATTAGTTCTCAAATTTTTCCCAAGATGTTTCAGCTAGAAGATGAGAGTCATTGAAGCAATTGCATATCCATGCAATGATTAGATTTGAAACAAAAAATTTAATCTCTTGGATACAATCCATTATAACTTTATTTGAGGGAGAATATTCCATTAGGAACAAAACCAACTTATTTAATTCATGTGTAACTACTTATCCATGTCTTTGACCACTCACTTTCATAGTTGGCAACATTTAGACAGCTACCCTTCCTGTTCTGGACACCAAAGAATAATCCTTGAATTGATATGATGGAATTGGAATAACTCTATATCCATGGTTGACTGAGAAACCTCCTTGGAATGACCCACCTTGACCTCACAAACCCTACAAGATTCCTTCCATGGAGGTGTCTGAGACAAGCAAAATATTTGAAAATGCAAGATTTAGCTATTCTTTACCTTTTTGAAAATTTTTCTTAAACATGATCTTCCACATTTTCTTTGATCCTTTTGAATTTTTAGTGTTTCTATAAAATGGTTTTTATGCTTAAGTGCACTATTTTTCACTTTTTTCCTTATATGGAACTTTGGCTCCTATTTGTAATTTTTCACCTCCTTTATATGGTATTAATCTGGATCTCAATAATACATTTGTAATTTGCAAATTTTTATTTTGAAATTTGTAGTTGTAGTTCCACTCAAAGGGTTCTCTCATAGACTTGGGAGCTTCAAGCATAATTTACAATTTGAATTTTCACAACTTGTAATTCAAAGTTTTAGTTTCCCTCTAAAGTTCCCTCATGGACTTGGGAACTTCAAGCGTAATTTGTAATTCATAATTTTTCAACTTGAAATTTGGAGTTTTAGTTCCCCTCAAAAGTTTCACCATGAACCTAGGCACTTCAATTACAATTTGTAATTTACAAAAATCTAAAATTGCCATTATCTTGAAAACTTTCTCCTTGAACTAGGACCTCTTGTTGACTTTATGTTGAGTAGTGGGTTTGGAAAATATGAGTGTAATTTCCAATTTACACATTTGCCAAAATGCACAATTGCATTACTCATTCGAATCTCCCATAGACCTTCCTTTGAGTTGAATTTTATATACTGAGTTGACTAGTGGGATTGGGAAGTTGAACTGTATATTACTATTTGCATTTTGAAGACTTTTTTTCATGTTTTTTTCCTTCGTAGGAACTCCACCTGGTCAACCATTCAATCTGATTTAACAAATAACTGTATAGAATCTTTGTGTATAAGCTAATTCTTTCTCTATTTGATACCCAAACATAATAAACACTCTCTGTGCACAATGTATTCAGATCTGAACCATTCACTAATGAAAATCTGCATTACCTAGGCATGTACATAGATTGAGGAAACTTGTTTTTAACTCTTTTCAATGATATTTTCTCAAACATTTGACTTTAATATTGATGATTTATCCATTAAAATATAAAAATTTATGAAAAATAACATTAGATGGAGGCACATCTCTTGCATTGGAGAACCTATGATATGAATAGAGATGAATCTTCCTCAACCTATTTCGTCTATAATCAGACTAGAGATTAATTTCAGCTATATTTTGTATAGATAATATGCAATTACCTTGTCATAGTGGTGATATATAGATAAATAGATCCATAATGTCCAATGAATGTCCATAGGTCCTCTATTCTTTATTACTACCATAATTTTCTTTATTTCAATTTTCAAGTTCTCTCATGGGAAAATCTTTTTAAACACATGTATGGCATATTCAACATTGCCCTTTCTCAAAATACATATTGATGAATATATAAAATAGGTGAATAAAATTATCTAGAGGAGTATAGGTACACCATTAATTCCTAAAATCTAATTCCATGTCCCTAAAACTAGGATGAAAGCATAATTGATGACATAGGATACAAACTAGCCAGTGGTAACCATAAGTTTATTTACACTAAAAAGTGCTCCTCAGATATCAGATGGTGATGATTATGAAATGTGCAATGGAGGTACCATTGAAGCAATAACAATGCCAAGACCAACCATCATTCTTCCACCAATCAATATTGACGAAGATGGAATGAATTTCATAATAAGGGAGCTAAAAATAAAAATTATATTAGCAATGAGCATGCTCTTTTCCATCCATAAAAATCATAGGCTTTACCACCCAAAGTTGATCCAAAATTAGCTCCACCTATTACCATGTTCATAATGTTCTTGACAATTACTTTGGTCTTATAAACACACTTAAAATCCTCATGAATGTAAAGAAGAGAACCGTAAATGACTCCAATGTCATATCCAAATAGAAATCCACCTATTCTAGAAAACAAGGTCAAAATAATGACAAATAACTTTGAAGAAAACACTACACCTTCGTCATTTTCCAAGTTATTAGATCCATTAAAAAATGAATCAATCCATTAGGATTTGAGTATATGCACTTTGTCATCATATTCCTTTGCCATTATAGGAGTCATGCCTTCTCTTTCACTTGATGTCATTATCTTTTACACACCTCATTCATTCAATGAATTTTCTCTACATTATATATGTAGCTACCTCAAACCGTTGAAACATTAGCATTGATATATAACAACATGGAGAATGATGAAAACTACACCTGGTAAGTTTTTTATTATGCAATTCATTACTTGATTTTGGCACATTGCAATCCCAGACTATACTTCTACTTCGTTTTCCTTTTGTTTCATTGACTATCGAGTGGCAGAGATGGGCAAGTAAATTAGAAGTTAAAAATTTCAAAAAGTGTTTGTCCAAGTTGTTTTTTTCTATTGAAATTCTTGCTTGGAATGAAAACCTTTAAATCACATTGAAAATTGTTTTCTTTATGAGTTGCATTCTACCTAGGAATCTTTGTTGAACCTCTTATGGGTCCATGCTTTACCCTATTGATGCCCATATATATTTAAGACCTTTGATTTTTAGTTTCAAATCTTTGCACATGGACTCTTTAACCTATAACATAGGCTTTGAAATTTTATACATTTTATAAACATTACCCCCATATGGACCCTTTTATCTTCAAACTTATATTTGGTAAATAGAGATTCTTATGTATACCTAGGGTAATTTATTTGGGTGATTCTTATTGTGGAATTTTAAATTGATTTTACAATTTAACAAATTTCAAATATGTAATATTGCCTTTTCAATTGTTATTTTCATTGATCCCTTTGAATCTCCATCAAACCTATAACCATAAACATGTTATAAGGCATGAAAATGTTAGTTTCTAACTGAACCAAGTTTCTCAGTGTTTATACAAGGCAGGAGTGAGTTTAGGATTTTTTTTATGGATTGATTTAAAAATGGAGTTTTAGATGACCCAAGTAGGGTTCTTACAAATATGAATATATAATTAAATTCTTAGGTGTTAATATCTCTTGAATAGGGCACAAATCCTAGTGAAATTTTGGGAAGTAACATGGGATCTCACCTAGGGATGTATACCACCTACGGGTGTGCAAAAAACACTAAAAAATAATACCATGTGCCAATATATTGGGTCCTAAAGTCAATAGTTTAAAATTTTCATAATAAAAACTTATGAAAACTAAACAAAATAAGGTCAAATCAAGAAAAATAAATCAAGAGGATATGAAAATGAGCACAACAAAAAACATCAAAATAAACTATACAAAAAGGCCTAAAATAGAGGCACAACAGAATAATGAAATAATAAAACTATATAATATAAAATACTATACATAGTTACAGACTCAGTCTATGAAATGTTTCATATGTTTTCCATCAACTCATATTTTTGGTATTTCATCCTCCCTTTACATATTTATTTTCTCCAACATCTTGGTGGTAAAGATGAAGTTAATAAATCCCTGTGTTCACCTAGAAATTATATTGCTAAGCTATAATGGGATGATGTGTTGAAGTAAATCCTTTTTTTATGTCTTCATATTTGGATAGGACCAGGCCAAGTAAACTTGGTACTTCTTCATTAGTTTTAAGTAGGTTTATTTTTTAGCTGCATTCATGTGAGTAATTAATAGGAGTGCCTCATTATTAGAAATGTCATTCAAGTACTCCAAATATAGCATGAAATAAGACTTAAAGCATTTATCCTTAGGGACATAAAAGATAACCCAAGCTCAATTTCAAATATTTTAGCAAGCCCCATCAAATGACATTTTCCAAACTTCACCTTCATTGTAAAACCCAACATCTAGAATATTAGGTTGATCAACAACATCCACATTCGTAAAGAAGTTATCTAGATCTACATCCATATACAACACCTCATTTAGAAAACTTTTAGGATCTTAAAGTATATGTAAGATCTTAGGCTCCCTTTGAATTTTGACCATTTTACCCTCCAAAAGAATGGTGGCACAAGACAAGTCTATTTACACACTTCAACCCATATTATCAGTCCATTTTCATGAAAGCAACATCCCCCACTTAGGTGGATGATCCACAACTACCACATCCATATTAAAATAATTTCATATATGAGATGTCAATTGTATTACTAATATTTTAACTTATACAATACCTAACACCTCTCATGAATTCATGGCATATCACTTGCCAAAGGCTAATGTGACTTTAACTTTGATCTCATTTAAAACACCCAAGGGCATCACATTGCAAGAAGCTCGAGAATCAAAGATGTAATTGTGAATAATCAAACCATTAATTAGTAGGGTTATAAGACAAAGATCTATATTTACCTGACTTGATACCAATCTAGTCCCAAATAAACCTATGGGGCTAGTTCTACAACCTCATCTGACTCTTCATCATCATATAGGAGTGTTTGGGCTGAAGTCATTTCATTTGCAATTTTACTCTCATGAAGTTCCAGATATTCAAATGCCCTCTTCCTATGTCTAGGTATTCACAATAACTCAAGAAGTGGTGTGGTGATCTTTAATTGACTCAATACCTGGGCTATATCACACAAACTATGTTAAGGAAGGGGAGTATTAGGTGGATGTTTGACAACAACTTTAGCTACAATACAATCACTTAAATTCATAAGTGGGATAGGCTAGGATGAATTTACATATTCAATAATATATTTTACAGGTGGATTTATTATAATGTCATTCACACCCTTAGGAATACAAGAGATTAAAGGTACTATATTTGTGGATGGATCACCTCTTTATTTAACAATTTTGGAAACATGTACTAGCTTAGAAGAATTAGGGACTGTTGTAGTTTTCTTAGCTTCCTTACATGCATCCCTTACCCTTGGATTTATAAGGGTTGTGTCTTGAGGAACAACACCTTGTTTCCTACTTCTTGGACTATTATTTCTCTTGGAAAACTATTTCATTTATTAGCAACTACATGTCCTCAACTAAGGGATTCCCTCATCATATTTCTTAATCATAATAGATGATAAAAATTCAAAATCATGATTGGGTAATTTATATGCTTGTTTCATATTAAAATCACAAATAACATTAAGATTTTGGGACACATACCTTTTTAACTGCACTCCAAATCTAATCAATGGTAGTAGCACATAACAATTCCATAGAGGTAGACATTTTACTTTGGGAGACCTGACAATCTAACATCAAAATGTCATCATCATCATAAGACTCAGACTGAGGTTTATCCACATCCTCATTAATATGCTAATCAATATCACATAGAGGATGCAGAAGGAAGAATTTTTCACACTAATAAATGTTAAGGTCACAATTTAGACAATTAATTTTTTCATTCAATGGATCAAGAGCTTTTATATACCCTCTATTCTGATTTCTATCATTTTAAACATTCCTCTTCCATCTATCATTATCCCTAATATGAAAATTAGTCCTCCTTTATGTTTTTTTAATTATTTGGAGCTCTCTTTTGAATTTTGGTCCCATGAGACAACCCTTTTTCATTCTTACCTATCTTGTATGACATTTCCTTGCCAACAAAGGGTAAGGTTTTTACAATATTCTCAAGGTTAGTTTTATTAGTGGACTGCATCTTTTTAGGATTAACCAGCATCACATAAATCCAATTGTTCAAAAGTTTACCTATATCCTTTATGTTATTTTCATTTTGGATCACCATATTAAAATCCAAGCTCATGTTTTTAGGATCCTTGGCCCCCAAGTAGTATGCAACCTTGTCAAATGCATCACAATATTTAATCATTTAAGTTGTATCACTAGGCCTAATATTCTTAGGTAGCCCCATCATAGTCTTATTAAACCTTGTATTTGAATATTAAAAACACTCATTAGGGTTATTTTTAATTCTCTCAATTTATGCCAAAACAAACCTATGATCAATCATATGACCATACTAAATTTGGAAAACAGTCATCATTTCTTGCCATGAATCTATGCATCTATGATGAAGGGAATTGAACCCCCTAAAATTATCTTCCTCTGATGTGTGGATAAATAACTTAATTAAAACATCCTCATGATCAACCTCATTATCTTCAATGATAATGTGAAAATCCATCAAATGTTGTTCACCAGTCATTGCATTATTCCCTTAAAACATAGGAATGTGGTTCCTTACTTCATTCAGGAATTCATTGGGATAACCTTCCATTTAATTAAAATTAATTAGAATAAATTTAGGAATTCTAAATATAACATGCTCATTCTCATCTTTATCCTTATGCATCATGATTGGTTCAATTGTGGATTGAAGGTCAAATGGAAAAGGGTTGGGAGGGGGTGAGTGAGGTGGACTTGGGGGATCAAACTTACGAGGATATTCAATTAGTTGAGAAAGTCTTGAGTAATAAATAGGATGATAAATATATATATTATTATAAGAAATATGATAATATTTAATAATAGGAAGTTCAAAAAATAAATTTTCTGATGTAGAACCTTGACAATTCAAACACCTTCACAACTGAACTTTCTCCTTCAATTAGCCTCCAAACTTGTCTTATTCTTCTTATTTGATTAATACTTAATGGAGAGACAAGATATTTTTATGATTCACCTTTGAAGGATGATCTTAGTCCTTATAGATTTTTAAATAAAAGAACACTCAAAGATAAAGATATTTGAAATCAAAATTTATCTTTCATTGAAATTGGATGATATGTTGGATTCTCCACTAGAAACAAACTTCTAAAATATAACAATTTATAAATATGTAGTTATACATAATAAAACCAAAACTTTCTAAAATTAGTGATGAGATATGAAATCAAAGACACTAAAAATTTTATATTCATGTTTAAAAAGGGGAAACCTCCTCAAAACATGAGAAATATATCTCTTTGTAATAAATTTAGAAGCTGTCAAATTATCAAATATTTAAAGTCCCCAAAAATGTCCCAAATGGAGTGCTACATATTTAACAACAAAAAATTAATAGATCAACAAATAATAGGTATATAAATTTTCAAACTTTAACTTATACAACTCTCTGTAAGAGTTCCTGATAACATGCACAATAAGAATTTATTCCCCGATTACGGTGCCCACTAGGTGTTGATTCCCATTTATAAACCTCTTAGAATAAACCTTTCCCACTTTGAGGAAATATCAAATGAAGATGAAAAAATCATAGATATTTCATTATTTCTAAGGAAGGGTTTAGCATCAAGATGGATTAAACATAGACAATGATTAGATACCATAGACATAGGTTATGGTTAGCTCCCTAATACTTCAAGATTTTCTCAAACCAATGTGAGATGACCAAAGGAGTATCTTACTCACATGTAGGTATAATTAAATTCAATATCCATGAGGATTATTGGTACATAAGAATAAATATGACTAGGGCATAACTAGTATTGGACACTCCAACCAGAAGGGTTGTCATATAGAATGAACAAATGTTCTAGGCTAGACAGAAGCTATTAAAGATAGATAAGAATGTGATTTCAACCTCAATTTATAGAACAAAATTCAATAATAAAGGGCCAAATGGAAGAATGCAATGTTGGGATTTAAAGCACAAAACATGCATACAATTGAGATTTTTAATATTGATGCATTTATAGCAAATAAAACTAAAAATATGCAATAAGGTGTATTATTTATAGGGTAGAATAGGGTAGGATGAGTTGAGTATATATAAAGAGTGGTTTGGTGTTGTTTCTTAAACAACATGAATTGTTTCAATAAGGATGACATAATTCATTTTCAAAGTTGATGAAGAATGAAATACAAGCTAAGGAATCTAGCATGAATGATTTGGATCCATTAGTGGAAATATAATTCATATATTCAAATTATTCTTGAATATCTAAAGCATAAACTGAAACTAGAGATTCAAACACTCTCTCATATCAAATCAATAAACCTAGTGTGCCATTAAGAGGTTATCAACAACATATTATTAAATCATAATGTAAAAAATGGTTTAGAACCTATATTTATACCCAAGATGATAACCATTCATAAGAAAAAAAATGTATATCCAATCAGAAGATCATGTAAAATATATTATTGCCTTTCATTAATAGGAAATAGTGAAAATCACAACTATTTTCCATTATCCTAAAAGTAAATCTTACTTTCATCATTTTTTTAGAATTTTGACATTTGAACAATCACAATGAGTTTTATCTTGAAGAGGGGAGACATATAGAATTCTCTTAGAGATTACTATTGGATATAGTTATACAACCACCCTAGCAAGAGAGACAAAATGCACACTCATTAAGGATCCAAAAATTTTAGAGAGCCTAAACCGAAAAAGTAAAAAATAAATAATAATCTTTGAAAAGAAGACAATCCCTCTTTTATAAAAATTTATCACTCCTTTTCTTTGAAAAAATATTTTTTAATTTTAAATATTGAAAACTTGCAATCAACTCTCAAAGTTATGCCAAAATTGTCTAGTTAGAAGATGGGAATCATTGAAGCAACTGCCTATCCATGTAATGATGATATTTGAAACAAACCCTTGATTCTCTTAGATCTAAATAAATTACATCTAGATTTGAGGGATAATATCCCCCCAGGAATAAAACACACTGTTTGTCTTCATTTGTAACCTCTTGGCCATGTCTTTGACCACTCATTTGCATAGCTAAAAACTTTTGGACAACTACCCTTTCTCTTATACATGCTAAATAACAACACTTAACTTATAATGATGGCATTGGAAAATAATATATCCATGGTTACTTGAGAAATCTCCTTGGAATGGCCCACGTTGGCCTTAAAAAACCTATAACATTCCTTCTATGGAGGTGTTTGAAACAAGTAAGATATTTGGAAATGCAAGACTTAGCTAATTTTCACCTTTTTGCTTTTTTTCTTCAATGTGGTTTTCGACATTTGCCTTTTATCATTTTAAATTTTTAGGGTTTCTGAGAAACATTTTTATTCTTAAGTGCACTATTTTTCAATTTTATACCTCATTGGTATCTTTGGGTCCCATTTATAAATTTTCATCTCCTTTGTATGATAGGAATTTAGAGCTCAGTAAAAAATCTATAATTTACAAATTTATAACTTGTAATATGAAGTTGTAGTTCACCTCAAAAGTTATATTATGGCTTTTGTAAACTCAATAAAAAATTGTAGTTTATAATCGCAAAACTTGCAACATGGAGTTGTAGTTCCCCTCAAAATTTATATCACAGACTTGGTAACTTCAAGCACAATTTATAATTTTCATCCTCATAACTAGTAATTTAGAGTTGGAGTTCCCCTCAAAAGATACCTTTTGGCCTTAATAACTTCAAGTGTAATTTTCAATTTGTAAAAAATAAAAAATTTCAATTGGTTTGGAAACTTCCACCTTGAACTGGGATCTCATGTTGACTAGCAAGCTTGGGATATCTTATTGTAATTTGCAATTTGTTAAACATAAGGAAGGGTATAATGAGTCTATAATTTATTATATCCTTTTCCATGTGACATAGTATCTAATATGATCAATCGTATGGGTAAAAATGAGTTATAATACATAGTTGAGTAAAATTTATGTGCCTTACTCCATGAGTCTATTATATTTAACAAATTCAATTCATTCAATGAGTCATGCCATAAAGTTTGAGATCGATACTATTTAATCTATATTTTCATTAAAAAATATATATGCACATAATGATATAATGAATTTAAAATTCATAATAAAAAAAAACAAGTTACAATAATAATTAAAATGATACTTATAATTACAAAAAGGAATTGTGGTTAACATAGTCTCACATCCTACATAATACCTTTTCCTACACATTCCTAAAAATAGACATTTTTAAAAAATAACTAAAACTCCTCATATAATATTAAAATTTTTAGTTGAGTGTAACCTTATATGTTTTCTTCCACCACAATATATTGATATGTGAAATCCTGAACCTAAGGGATATGAAAGTAAATTATATTACGATTATCCTTAATCTGCTAAATTTAATATAAACAGATGAATCAAGATAAGTCATAAGATAAATGATATAGTTCCTAAAAATATTATTGAAATGAACACACCTAAGAATAATATAGTGCCATAACCAAATTAGAATGAAAAGTAAATATTTTTAATCCATTTCATAGTCATGAGGTAACAGAAAAAAATCATAAACCTAAGGTATTTTATATATAGTATACTCAGTTTCCTAGTGTTACCATACATATAATCCCATGAGAGGCGATTAGTATGGTTGAGTTTAGATAGTTATTTCATTTAAAGATATAGATACAATAGTAGTGTGTCTTAGCATGATAATGTGTCCCACTTTTTGGCATAAAGAGGTCAAGGAATACATGACTATAAAATATATAGTTGGGATATAATACATGATTCATAGAATCAACATGAGTTCACATATTATGTTTCTTTAGATACATGACATATATTTTCACATTGGGACATATTTTAGGGTACATTCTTATGAAAACACAAACTAGAAAATCATGAAAATAGTAATAGGCATAACACTTATAATTTATTAAATTCTTGATACTCATGAATTCACTATGAACTAAAAAATTTATTAAATATAAATATTTTAATAGAATTAACTCAAAGTTGGATTTGGCATGAATAATAATAATAATAATAATAATAATAATAATAATAATAATAATAATAATAATAATAATAATTAAAAAAAAAAATTTGGTAGAGTTAATTACTAATGCTATAAAAAAAATGTTATAAGATAGAACTTCGATGTTTTATTCATGAAACTAGAGAAGAATGTATATACCATGATGTTACATAAATAGAAGAGAGAGATCCAAAGGATTTAGGGAGAGAATTATCATCAACTAAAAATAATAGAATATAGTTTTAACTGATTTATCTATTCTAAACACATGCTAACATTCCCCCTTCATAACATTAAGTTTACAAATGCACCCCCTAAAAAACTCAAATTTCACCTTTCCAAGGGATTTCGTGAGTATATCAGCTATCTATGCATATTTTGGGTGGTATTGAAGTTAAATATGGTAGTTTAAGTGTTGTTCTCTAATGTAGTGACATTCAAACTCAATGTTCTTAGTTATTTCATGAAAAATAGGACTCTTCACAAGATTCAACACACCCTAATTATCACAATGAAGAATATGTGGCTTCACTTCACTAATGCCCATATCAGCTAGAATGTGACATAACCATATGACTTTACACATAGCTCCATATGTGACATGATAGTTTACGTCAGTGGGTGAGGGAGAAATAATAGTTTACTTTCTATTGATCCATGAGATTGGTCTAGATCCAAGATGAAATATGTATCCTAATGTTGTATTTCTATCATCAATAGATCCAGTGTAGTTAAGGTCAGTGTATCTATGAAAGAATAACTAAGAATTCTTCTTGTATTCTAGAACTTACTCTAGTGTACTTTGAACACATGTCAAAACATGCTTTGCTACAACCCAATGACATTTCTTGGTCTCCTACATGAATTTAGAAAGATATATCATAGGAAAACATATATATGGTCTAGTGCAAGTCAAGTAGAATGGACTAAAAATGAGTTGTCTATAGAGAGTTGCATCCACTTGAGGTGAGTCCTAGAATCGAGAGAGTTGTATACCTTTCTTTAGTGGTGTTAAAAGAGGTTTATAATATAACATTCTATACTTCTTGAGGAGTGTCCTGACATATTTTATCTGGGAGATAGAAATGTGATTATTTTTCTACCATATCTCCAAGCCAAGATAATAATGGAGTATCCCCAAATCAGTCATGTCAAAGGATCTTTTGAGGTCATTCTTCGCAAAATCAACCTAGTCTTATAAACTTCTAGTTTTCATAAGATCATCTACATATAAAACAAGAATGATGATTTCTTTCCCTACCTTATTTATTTATAAGTTAGAATTTGATGGGCTTTAGGTAAAACCATGCCCTATGAGCTTATTTCAGTTGATATAGTGATTTGATGAGATAACATACCTTTTTGGATGTTTTTAATAAACAAATATTTTCATTTGGGTCATGTACACTTTTTATTTGAGATCACCATTTAGGAAATAACTCTTGATATCCATTTTCTGAATTTTCCATCCATTCTTTGCTACCAATGTGCAAACAACTCTGATGGTCTTGATCTTCATAGTGGCTATAAAGGTCTCTTCATAGTCAATGCCTTCTTTATAACCATATCCCTTTTCTACAAGTAACTATTTATGATTATTGATGGATTCGTGTTCCTTATTTTTAGTTTTGAAAACCCATTTTTAGACTATGGGTTTATTTCATATAGGTAGATCAACAAGTTCCCAAGTTTGATTTTTACATGAGTGAGTCACAGTCAACATCCATTTATTTCTTCCACTATGGTTGACTTAGTTATTTTTGAACATTATCAAGTTTAGATCTATCAACTAATGTACTCATGAGTGAAAAATTAACTGATTTCTTGTCTGAATCCTCATTATAACTCTAGATGAAGTATTCTGGGGACATTACACATGACAGTCTTTGATGGTACTTCGTACCCACTTTATACAGTAACTCTATTACAGATGTGAAGAAATACTTTGCTTATGTGAAAAAATTCTTGCTAGGTTTTTTAATTCTCTAAGATCGACATATAGCTTCACTTTTAGCTCATATTTTTTATGAAAAATATCCTCATCATCTAACTTAGATAGTAAATGGTGGGAGGTGGTTGGTGTTGATTCTTATTTTTACATCATTGAGTCAAATGATGACTCATCAAAAACCACATCTCTACTTTCATATATTTCATTCATCTCAGGATCCTTGAGATGATATGATTTTGAGGTAGTGATATATCCCAATAGGATCGATGGGAGTGTTTTTGACTCCAATTTCTTCAACTTTTGAGTAAGGACATGAATATATGTTGTGTTACCAAAGACTTGTAGATGAGAAATTGATGACTTTTTACCATTCGATACCTCCTATAACATCTTATACTTTATAATATTTGTTGGTGACCTATTGATAATATAAATATCTATCAAGATATCTTCTACCTATTATCATTTCTACAACATACTTGTTGATAGCATGATATGAGCCATTTATATCATTGTGTAATTTTGACTCTCAATAATACCATTATGTTGGGTTGTGTAAGGAGAAGTCAATTTTTTTAAATATCTTGTTGGTCTCAGAATGCCAAGAACTTCTTTGATGTGAATTTCCCCTACTCATATGAGTGGAGGAGAAGAAGAGGTTTTTTAGTATCCTTCATAACCTTTAAATAGAAGATCTAGAAATGATGAAGAGCCTCACTATTCTTCTTCAAGAAAAACACCCATGTCTTCTAAGACTAGTCATCGAAGAAGAGGTAGAAGTACTTATATCCTAAATATGGAGGTAATGGTCTATTTAGATAAGTATGAACAACCTCAAAATGTTTCTTGTCATGAAAGAAGCTTGCCTTGAATAGATCCTTATGTTGTTTACCTGTAAGGCATCCAAGGCAAATAGGGAAGGAACTAGACAATTTGAGAAGTCCATAAACCATCACCTTTGAACTCAAATATTACAAAGATCTATAAGATAGGTGACCATAATAGTAGTGTCAGCGAGTATTAGATTCTTCCTTAGAGGTAAATAAAGCTACTACAAAGAAGAAACAACATCTAAATAAAATAATTTATCTTTCAAAAATGCTCTATGAAGAACCATACCTTTTTTTGAGATCAAACACGTTTTGATGCCATTATCAACAATAAAATCCACCTTTAGATGATGATTCAAAATTTTATTGATTGGTAAGAGGTTGGATGTCAATCTATGGAATATATAGTACCTTTGAGTGCATATATTTTCATGTTCTAAGAGGAATGATGACTTGGCCTATTCCATTTTTAACATAATATTTATCTTTGATGATCCTAACTTAATCTCTAGTTGGTTGGTCTATTTTGAATGAAATAACTTCTTATCACCTGATATGTGTTTAGTGGCACCTGAGTATATCAACTAGATATTGCTCATGGCATGTGAGGTTTGGGAGACAAGCACTATGTTCTTATTTTACTTAGATGTCTCTTCATCAGATTCATCCTCTTATTGAGTTGTGAGATATCTCTTTTATTTCCATCAATGGTGACACATTTTTGACTTCTAAGAAATATCATGCCTTGATGTGCTTTCTTTACTAGAAGACCATCGTTTTAGGAAATTATATGAGTAGTTGTATGTGTCTTGTGTGTTGGTTTGATAGATGTGAAACTACCTCTTCAAATTTTGTGATTTATAATGATGATATAGTTATTAATGCTATTTATATGGTTACTTCAGTAGAGGTCCCTTTAGAGACTTTTGACCTCTTTTCTACTTCGAGATAAGATCTATATTTTTCAAGTCATCTTGGACTGAGTTGATGGATTCTTCTTGCAATAGTAGGTTTATGAGTTCTTTGAATGACACTATTTGCTTAGAGACATTCAATTTCATGGAGAACACCTTGAATCAAGGAGTGTCTTTAAGGTGATATGATTCAATATTTGGTCATATACCATGTCACCAGGTG
>JARHVA010007976.1:410000-412500 GCA_037957365.1 Torreya grandis | reverse complement strand
GACATAGTTATCAAATTTAAATATTACAAGAATTTTATACCACATAAATCTAATGGTTCCATCCTAAACCAAGGAATGACAAAATTTAAAGTTAAAATATTTTAATGGGTTAAACTGAATGATATGCATGTATTCCATATGGTAAATCACCAAAAAGGTCCTATATAAATAGAAAATAGGTTTAGTATTATTTTATAATCTAGAAATCATCAAGTAAATAAATGTGGCCTTGTGGATGATCAAAGGAACTACCCTATTATGTCCAATTTATAGATCAATCATCAAGATATTTTTTTATGAAGGTCTAAACTACATAAAATCCAATATAAACTTGTCATTGTATAACTATCAAAATTTGGATAATAACTTGCATACATTAAACGAACTTTATTTCTCACATACATCTAATGTGGACAAGTACATGTGGTTCTAATTCAATTTTTGGAATACTGGATATGTATGTGTACTGGTTATGGTTTTCTATGCCTACCTTCTATCCAATTTTTATCGGTACAATCTAGTGTTGAAAGTGAACCTAGTATTTTAAGTGGAGATAAGTGTCTAGTCATTGTGTGCATAGTCAACCCTCAAGTTCACACAAAAATATAGAAAATAATCAAGCATCATGTATCTTATTGGAATATATAACAGATATTTACAAAGAATAAAATATTATTCTCAGTCACTAATGGAAGATAATACTAATAAAGGTTAACATTTTTATCCAACCATGCACAAAACTCTAGTTTAGCAACTAAAAGGCTCATTATCTATTTTAATGCATTTACTACTACCTAAATTCAATTTGAAAGTTGTATAGTTGAGTAAAATGCTATTTATTTTAAACCTTTTATTATTTTTCATAATTAAAAAGTGTAAATTTCATTTCATTTTCTACATCTTATGTTTTAATTAGTGTATAGTTATAACATATTATACAAGTTGAATTAATTAATAGTTTTAAACTTAAGAATGTTGATCAATCTAAAATAAAGTAGAAAATATTGATAAACCAATACATTTACTTAAACATAATCAAAATGTATGTTTCCCTTAGGGGATCATCCTTTTTTATATGGATTTATAATTTCTACCCTAAAATTTTATTTTCATATTTGATTTCTAAATTACCCTGTAAAATAAAATAATTACAAATGGCTATAATACATATACATAATTTTTAATTAATTACTTAGTCTATGATTATAATTGTTACATGTTAATTTCTTTTAGTATCCAAAACATGTAAAAATAATGTTATTCCATGGATCATGTCTTTATTCACTAATGAGCATAAACTGAAGAATGAGAATTATTTAATGTTCATTAACAAGATTGTTGTAACATCCAATTGATGTTTTTTTGTATTACCATGAGTAAATATATATCATGCACATATAATTCTATTTTTCCCATAGCCATTATTAGTCAAATTATTATGTTAGATTATGTGGTACATCTTATACAATCTCTTGACATGATTTTTTATAAATATTAAATATGAAAGTGATCATGAACAATAAACAGATACTATGGAGGCGAATAAAGGAAATGAGGATGTAGTCTTTTTGATATATTAGATGACAATGATTAAATTGAATGAAATTAATATCTTGACATGGGCACATAGATGCATGATCTATTTTTATATTTAATAATATATTATCAATAAAATATTGTTAATTATAGTATATGCAAATAAAAATATTTTTCTTATGTAATATTTATCAACAATTTGGATCTATTGATTCCACCATAGGTGTTGAGACTACTATTATTTAACTATTTATATCTTTACACTTTTAGTTACAAATGTGATCTACCCACCATAGGTTTGGGGGAAAAATGAGGTCTCACTTATATTTATATTCCTATTAGAACATATAAAACACATACCAATGCAATAATGAAAATTTTATATAATTGACCAAGAATATTTCATAATCTGTGAACGAGATTCTTTTAGATTTGAAAGTGATTCTTTCTATTTATTGAAATTTGATTATTGAGATAATCACCTACTTCACCTAATTTGCTTAAAAATATTTTATCCCCTTGTATTTCATATTATTGTGTTGAGTTTTGTTATTGTAGAATTTTTTTTTCACATGAACCAACATTTACCAAGACACTATGGATGCTATTTTAAATTATTTACATGTGTGTTTTACAATGAATTTTTTTATATTGTGTATTTTTATTTCATACACACATTCATTTCATATTATAAATGAGTGTAACATATAACATATAGATATAAATGATGCATGGATGCATATGTCTAGGACATTCATATACCTAAGGGCCATACCATTGTTGGGACATATTAATCCATAGGGTACATTGATATAAATTATATTTTAATGTCACATTTCCATCTACCATGTTGAGCTCCACTAATTTATTACTCATACTCATAGTGGTTGGTTTCATGGATATATTACTTAACTATGTTGTGTCATTTACATACTTGGATCGATAAACTAGATCAATTATTCTA
>JARHVA010007976.1:390000-407500 GCA_037957365.1 Torreya grandis | reverse complement strand
CCAATTTTCCTAGGAGTTTGGGAAGGAGAATAAATCTCTAAGTAATTTAATAGAAAATGCATTTCTTCAAAAGATTCAACAAGAAAGAATCATATCCAATATGTTATATGGAAACATGGTTCCCCTACTTATAATTTTAACATAATTACATGGGTATTCCTTACTTGATCTTAAGTTTCAAATTTAAACTAATCCATCTATGATTTCAGTTTAAGGATATTGATCAGTACATGCTTGTTACAAGTTTGTTTGGATCAAATTGCACATTTTGAGGATTTATAAAATACAAAATTGGTTGTACACACTCTACTAGATATCCTTATATAATTTATGATTTATATTAAATTTAAATACTATATTAAAATGGTGGATTTTCTTAATACTATGTAGGAAATAATCCACACCCAAACCAATGATGGGTTGGCCAGAGATAAGCTAATTATTCAATTTTTAGAGCACTCCAATAGAAAATGGAAGGTCTAAGATTTCAGTCCTAGATATTCCATATGAGTTTTATCTCAACATGTAGTATCAAATCTAAGAAATGTATCCGAATCATCTCTAGTGTGGCTTAAAGGGGGTGTTGTAAATAATCCATGTTCAGATCAATGATGGGCTAGCCATGGACAAGTGAAAATCTTAGTTGGTAGAGCACTCTAACAATTAATGGAATGTCCTATGTTTGGTTCCTAGATGGTTCATATGATAAGTATCTAAAAATACTAAAATATGGTGTTTGATAGTTGAAAATGTCGTATTTTACCTATATTCACATTATATGATTTACGTATACATATATGAATTTTATTCTATATTATCTCATATTCAGAGGATTTCCATGGGTTTGATCTTTCGTAATTGATAATATTAACCAATAATGACTCCATATTAAGTAATTAACTAGTCAATAATAATATTGTAGCAACTCCAAATCACCATATCAATATTCTTTCCTCTTAGACATAATCATTATATTCAAAAAATACACAAAACATTTTATTGTCCAAATATGATAGCACCATTACATATCAATTAGTGGTCTCATTACATATCCAAATAATTACTATGCATTGGATTATACATTTCTCTTCTTGGTGTCATGATAAAGTACTTAAATATTCCCCCATGAATAGGTAATAGGTTCAAGTCTATTTCCATTTATAGCAGTAATTATGAAAACACCTACACACTTATACACATTAAAGGAGACTTTGATATTATATATAAATTACCAAAGTCAAAAAAATTATCCCTAAAATAAGTCTAATACACCTACGTTACAATCCAAAATTTTCATTTTCTATGTTTAGAAATATATATCATAGGCTTCATATATTATATGAACACAATTTCACACACGTGTATAATAGGAAGAATTACATGAAAAATTTGAATTTTTTTTCTTCGGAGTATTAGATATTTAGGTAAAACTAAACTATTCAATATGCACAAGTTTTCATTATCTCCACTTGTACTTTCCCCAACTCTACATGACAAATTCTAGTCTTGAAATTAAATGTAGGGTTTCAATACGAGGAGACATTGTTATGGGTATTATGTTCATAATCAGCCCTTTGAATTACAAACATAGATTAAATATAATTAGGCATAGTGGTATATATTAGAAAATATAATATATATTCACAAATACAAAAACATCATGCTTAATTGATAGCATTGTATGAAATTAACTGAGGTTGAATTTTCTCCCCATACGCACTTACAACTTTATTTCCTGATCTATTAGACATATAATATATTTTTGAAACATTATTAATGCTTGAATTTAGTTTTAGACTTGCATATTTTAGTACAAAATTATCATAATAATTTAAATAGTCAACAACAAATAGTATCAAATCTATTTATACCTTTTACATTTAATTCAATTCTCAATTGTAACACACAATACTATTTCAAATTTGTCTAAGGTTTACAATTATGAAAGTTCATTAATCCAATATAAGGTAAAAATAAATGGTGAAGTTGTATATTATATTTAACATAGCTAAACCCTTGGATTCCCTTGGTGTTTTATCCTTATTTCTAAGGTTTTTACATTTATATCTCATTGTTTCATTTTCAGCAGAATTTTCTAAACTTCCCTAAACTCAAAATATTATAGGTGCCTATAATGGATGTACATATTTTATACTTTTTGAATCAAGATATCATTGTAATTAGTACATAATTTTCTCCTTTACTATAAAAAAATGATAATAATCATGTAAGTTTATGGATAAATTAGTTATGCAATATTAAGGTTCAAAATAAAATTAAAGAATATTTATCCTCCATGAACTTGATATGATTTTGCCTTTTCATAATGTATTATGTTGTTATGACATTGATATTACATTTTTAACTGAAGTTTGAAATTTATTTTATTTGTATTATATGCGGTATTAGTTGCAGTGGTGTTGGTCTACATAATTATTTTATGGATTTATTACTATAGTTGATGATATTATTAATCTATATTTGATTATCAATTTTTTAATATGATTTGATTGATGTCATTTTTGGTGGTTCTAGGTTTTATCTATGATCTATGTAGATGTCGAGTTTGTACTCATAAAATTGAATGAATTATAATCAAGTTGAACATATCCAACATGTATACTTGTTTGATTTTATTTTCTATCATTTGGACATCTTGATTGGTAGTTACAATTGTAGGCTATCGTCCTTTTACTTTGGTTCCTATTGTACATTATTTTGTCTCTTTTTGGTGCACCTTTCTTGATGTCATTAATTAACCTTAATTCCATCATGTGTTTAATAGTTGAATTCCTTTTTTCCACCTTACGCTCAGCTTTATTTTATTCCTCCCACATAAGATTTTATTCACTTTACATATATTCATTTATCTTATTTAAATTTGCACACCCATTACATAGAACTACACTTGACAGCTTAGTAACCTTTGACACCCCACCCCCTTGGATTAAAACTTTGACCTACCTATCACCTTAGACTAAGGTGGGTTCTTTTTATTTTTATGACTTATTCTATTATGGAATGAACGCAGTATTAAAATTGGTTTAATTCATTGTTTTTAAACATCATGATAAGCAGATTAGGCTAATGATGTATTGAAAGTTGTATTAATACCATTTAATATGGTTGGTGGCTTAGACTATGGATGTTGTGAGGATAATCCATTTTATTAATGTTAATCTCAATGTCTAATCCCTAATCTAATTTCATATTAGTTGGTATTTGGTTAATGGTAGAGTCTTACAAACATGCAATTAATGGTGAGGTTAGTGGGGTTATTTACCTTGGGATATGAAGGAGGGTTTCTCTCTCCTCTCATTCAATGAATAATTCAATAGGGTATGGGAAAGTGGAGAGAAGGAAGTGGAATTGAGATGGTGAATAGAGGATGTTAGGAAGATGGAAGAATGGAGAGGGGAATAGTGAAAATCTTGGTTAGTTTCAATGGCAAGCATGATAAATTGGAGAGACATAATAGTTACTTGGAAAATTAATATGGGTTTTTTTGTTCTATCTTATCTTTTTGAGTTATATGCAACATAAAGTAAGTCTTTTTTTTACTGGTTATTATCTCTATGTATCTTGAATATAAAAATGAAGAGGATTTTTATATATCAAGAAGTCTTAGGACTTTTAGATGTATATGTAGACCCATATAAAATTGATATATCAATATGAATATATATAATATTTGAGTATAAACTCACAAATGGATGTATATATAGGAATGCATGGTTGTTATAATCAAATATATAGTTTCCTTATTATCTTTTTATATTTTTTAAGTGTTATTGATTTCCATAGTTCTTATCCTACTATTGTTTAGTGGTCACTTTATTTAAAACTAGTTACTGTGTTTTATTTGAAGGTGACTATGTTTGTTATAATGGTGATGGTATTATTAGAAAGGTTTTTGTTTTATCTAGGGTGAATTAATTTTTATATAAGTTATTATGTTTTTACTAAAGCTGACTACGTTGTTATAAATGACATTTACGCTTGTTATATAGATGACTATGTTTTTATTAAGGTGACTATAGTTTATTATATGATGAATGCATTTTAAAAAGTGATTGTGTGACATGTTTTAGTTGTTATTTTTTTTCAAATCCTTGATTGCTTATGGTGACTTGAACACTTACAAAAGGATCAATGGTTTGATCTTTGACTATATTTATATTTGGTTTGTCAGTAGAATTGTGGATGACTGTGTGATATTTTAGACATGACTATGTATATGCCATAACCCTTGAAAATATTGAACTACCTTTAGAGCTTTCTCATTGGAAAATAATTATTTTATTTATTTTCATTATTTATCTTAAGGCTTAAATTTATATTGAGTCATGTTATTATTATAAAACTAATTTTGACCATTGTATTTTATTTATATCATTACAATCCATGATTGTATCATTATATCAAAGTCATGGTGTATATGTGTATATGTTTTATCTTGGTTGGAAGCTTAAATTTACTAATTTTTTTATGTAAATAATATGAGTGGGTTGTGGCTTTAACTTTGATGTGGTATCTTCATTATATATGGTTGCATTCTATGTTATGTCGTAAGCCTCTTATCCTTGAACTATGTTATACTTGGTCAATTATAAGAACTATTGAGGGCTTGATTTTATTTTGTATTATGTATGTGTTATGCTATAACCTTAAAAAAATTGGTCCACTTTTTGATCATTAAATATTTATAATCAAAGTTTATTTTGATTTCATGGCTTAAGTTATATTTTGCTCTAATTTAATACTGATGATTATGCTATTCTTAGCTGATTACTTTATGATGTTTTTGTTACATCATTTTCATCAACTATTTTATTATTTTGTTTGAGGCTACAATATGTGTGTGTGTGTGTGTGTGTGTGTGTGTGTGTGTGTGTGTGTGTGTGTGGCTGTAAATACATGCATATACATCATACCATCAGGTTATAGTTTATTTTTTTACTATGTTCAATAATATGACCGTTAGGTCTTTGATAAGTGTTATCCTATTTATAAGGTATGTTATATATTTGATAGGTAAAATATGGGTTAAGGGTCCTCTACCCAATATAAAAGAGATAGAAAGATAAAACAATAAATCTCAAAAGAACATAGAAACCAAAAGGAAAAAAATGAAATTCTACAGATCCTCTACTTCTATGAGTTAACTAAAAAAAATAAATAATCAATACCCCTCCTAGAAGAGACACGAGGTACCAAACATCGAATAGGTGGAAAAAAGAATTAGGATAGTGCTGATTATAACCTACCACCATATTCCACTTAATCTTTAAAAACTAGGCAAAAAACTCTACTATGATAAAAATATGGAACAAAGAATATTTCACCAAATTTTTACTTTTGTTGAACTTCCACACAAAAAAATCCACAAAACCCGAATAGAATCTAGGTCTATTTTTATCTTTAAATGGAGGGTCATGTTGGACTTAGATCTATTGCCATTTTTATTCATGTAAACTCTAGTCCACACTCCCTTATCTTTAGTTGATTCTAATGCTAAAGAAAGTAGGATTTCTAAACAATCAGAGGGTTTTGATTTTTCTTACACTAAAACCATAGCCAATGGTTCTACCTTTGAATTTTCCAAATGAATATTAACACCCTTAGTGATAGTCAGAAGAGGCATTTCCAATACTAAGACTATTCCCCTTCCTTCTTTATTTAGTGAGTCTACTTGGGAGTCCCCCTTTGTGTTAGTAAATTTGGCACTAACTTCATTTATGGAAAGAGATTTAGGATCATCATAGGATTAATTTGACTCATCACTCATAGATTTATTAAAATTCATAGTGAGATTGGAAAGGTAGAAGTTAGATAATTAATAGGCTTCCTTTTTTTTATATGATTATTACATTCTTTATTCAAATGCACTATATTGACACAACTATGAAAATATAACATTAATCCTTCATATTCGATGGGTTGGTACAATGAACATTCACCTACTTATAGGATAATTTTTAAAGAAGATCCTTTGAGGTATCAACATTGAAAAAAATTATGGAAAATGTGGTGTGGGAAAAAATAGTAGTGTCAGAATGTATTTACAAAAATATACCAAAGGACTTGCCTATGGCTTGCAATCTATGTTTACCCCAAAATTGGAAAGGGAGGAATGGAAGTTGAATCTAGATATGTCTTTCATTCATAGGTTCAAAAAGGGGTTAAAGAAAGTAGACTTGGGTTTAATGATTAAAGGGTTGAGATTTAAACTCCAAAATTGGTTTAGGATACAAATCCTTATCCTCTTTGTAATTAAAAATAATAATGTAAAATATATTATCACTAGGATAAATATTGAGCCTACCTTAGAAGAGTGGTTTCTAGCTTTTCAAGATCTATACATGGAGGTCTTGGAGTTTTGGGTAGATATTAGTGTATCTACAAGTGATGTCATTAGATGAAAATTATTATTCATTAGAGCACACTTACTTGGTCTTCTTCTCATTAAAGATCACCCATTTTTAATAAGAATTAGGGATAAGAGCCTTGGGAGTAGATCCAGTCATCGATTTGGACATTGCTTTAGTGAAATATTTTATCTTATGTTTCAAAATTATCGAGTCTTTCAACAATATATTACATAAACCCCTATCTATTAGAGAGGTTAGATCTTGGTTAGAGCATGAGGAAGGGTATTTTTTGAGATTAGAACTAGATATGACCACTGAAGGGAGGATGCAAATGATGCCTAGAGAGTTGGCCAAAACAATAACCTATTGTCATGAGTTATTTGACTCAGACAATAGGGGGAGGATAGATTAGGGTTAATCCATCATTTAATGGAAAGATAATATCTATAGAGAGTTGTGCCCTATTTAGGTCAATAAATCAGATAGAGTGGAGGCATCATATATAGGCATTTTACAATGAGGCAGAAAGATTTAGAATGGATAAATTTTGAATTAGCCCTAGGTAAGAAAGAGCCTATGAAGTGTTCCATAATTTAATATATTCTAATATCTTAACTGTGCGGTGATTATCTATGACATGAGTTGATTATTTATATAAATAATTTAGATGTATATGCTAGTTTTAGCTTATTAATTTTAAACATATGATTGATTGGTCTATTTTACAATCAACTTTAGAATTGATTATGAATATACTCAATCCCATTCGGTCAAAAATAAGAGGATATTTGAGGAAGTATCAAGGAGTTTTATATTTGTATTTTTAATTGGTTTTTTATTATATTATAGTTTGTATTATTGTTTTATTTAAATATTTTAACTTATTACTTCACTATTTGGATATTATTTTGTTGTGTTATTTGATAATCCTTATTAGACTAGACTTGAACAAGTAAATGAGTATACAATCAGGGTTTGGATTTTTAAGGTTGACATTAACTTTGGATGGGGATATAATAAAGTTAACTTGAAAATAAATAATGGATTAAATTTAATCCACTCTATATCATTCATCAACCATGATTATTTTCCCCACTTCTGATATATACTATAGATAGGTTTATTATACTTGTCTCACCTTAGCAAGATATAGTTATATTCTTGTAATAATCTATTTTGAGATGTCTATTTTGGTTTGTAATCTAATATGCTCAAAATTCACTTCATGTTCCTAATTACCACAACCACCATCCTAATGATGATTGGGGTGGCAAGGTCTACCAATGGCTGGGTAGGTTTTTCTTGATCAGTTCATCCATGCTTGAATCAATGCATTTGATGGATTCATATACACATAATGAAATAAAATAATAATTTAATTTTTCAATTAGATTAATTATTTTATATATCTTATTTGGATTGATGTTAGGTTAGGATAGTGCTCAACTACTTGATATAGATGTTAGTTTTGACATTTAACTAATTAGTATGCAATACTTTTTTTTTTATCGTGATAGTTACTAACTTGTGTTATGAATGGATTACCAAATAAAAATGGAAATTGAATATTATATGAGGTAAATTGATTTGTGGCTAAAGCTAATATACTTCTTGTACATTGTATTAATTTGTAACTAGTTTAACTTAGCATTGATTTAACATTCTATTATAATGTTAATAATTTATAAAATATATTTAATTCTTGTAAATATATATATATATTCATTGGTGTATTAATCCTTGATACAAAAAAAAAATCTTTTAATATTATCTCAGGACTTTACTGTTTACACTAGTTTCTGAATTTTGAAATTATATCTGAATTAAAATGATCTAAATTGGATTATATAAAAATTCAAATATAATTTATGTTGTTGACTCATATTGACTAAATTTAATATTTAATTTAACTTATCAACTTATGTGTACAAATACATAGATGCATATGGATCTCTTATTAATTTTATAAATTCATAAACTTTTATTGGCTAGTACATGGGATAAAAACAAACCAAATCCTTCTTTCTAAGCATACATTTTAGACATCGCTAGTTGTGTGCAAGGTATACACTATACATATGTTAATCTGAAAGCTATTACATTCCTTACTTAAAGACATGTATGTCTCATTTATGTAATCCTAGATTAAATGAGTTACTCTTGCACTAATTAATAAATAAAATAATAAGCTAACTATATATCATGATTTATCCATAGGAATGTATAATATTTTTTCATAAATTAATCATCTGATTAAGTAAAAGAACATGAATAAAATTATAAGGTCATTCTTATGAATCAATGAAAGAAGATAAATAAGTAATTTATCAATTCTAGTCCATCTGATGAAGCATAATTAGATATCTAACACCTTCTTACATGATGGTTTCTTTCATATTGGGTTGTATATGTTATACTTTCCTCTTATAATAGTTTAATTTACCTACCCTAATTCCTTGGACACACAATAGAAAAATATGTAAGAGTTCCTTAATTGAAACAATTTATTTGGGTTGTACTCAACTTGAAACTCAAGTGAATTATATTTACTTGATAATATAGAATTTTGAGATCGATCATTGTTGTTGTTTAAAAAAATCATTGCCTTATTTTAGTCTACCTAAAATATAAATTTATTGTTAATACAATGAAATATTTAGGCATTTACTTACTTATATGAATATGGAATATTGTATAAATCAAAACAAATCATTCTGAATTAAGTTATCTAAATTGGATTTTTTACTAAGTTACATGATTTTACTTCTCTAAAACAAGTAAATAATTAAGGTTGAATTACTTAAATGACTTAGACTCCATTGTTCATAGAATTTCATTTGCTCTACCAATCTAACGATTATATGATTTTGTTTCTTAATTAATCAAAGAATAATGATGTTGATCCTAACTATATCATTTGTAGTTATCTATTAATAACATCTATGTTGGTAAAAAATTGATTTATTAATTATTTATATAAGTACTATAGTGAGCTTAAAGGCTACAAGGCATTTACGACTTTGACTAGTAGCACGATGGAACCTTGCAATATAAATATGTTTTCCTTCTATGAAATAAAGTAGTCTTCTATGTGAATAATTAGAAATCTACATGTGTTCAATTGATTAATGGTTATTAATTTTTTTTAATTTTATAAATTACATCTAAACCTAATGATTAAAAAACCTAAATTTTAATGTAAAATTATGATTAACCTAAATGATAACATAGGAAAATAGAGTTATCCTTCTTGGTTAAACTAATCCTTTAACCTAACCATCCTTGAGTGGGACTTAAACCCACTGACGAGAGTGAGGTATTTACCTAGGGTTAAGGACCTATAAATGGTCCTATGTAAAAGTATGAGTGTCACATATGATACTCAGGTCCTATTTGTGTATGCGTACACCAATATTCCTTGAAACCCATAAAAAATACAATACAAAATTCTTTCCCATAACACTTTTTGTATGTGTTTCCATCTAACTAATTACCTCCGTTCACCTCTTTTAGTTCTAATTTCATGTATGTGAGTGTGTTGAACATTTATCTCTTGTCTCAATAAGCAAGGCAAGTGGGTCGAACATGCCTCTAGAATGTACTCTGATATATAATTGCAAAACTATTTTGGGATTGTTTCATCTGGTATAAGAATAGTTTTCTACTCTATGGAACTCTATGAGCAAATATTCTTCTTATAATTTTGTAATGTATTGACTTATCACTTGTAATTATTAGCATGGTTAGAACATGATCAATCAAAGGCAAAATCCATAGGAATCCTTTTAATTTCAACCCATCTAGGGATAGAAGTAGAGCACATGGAAGGGGTCATCATGGTTGCATCCTCATTCATAAATAAGAACTACAGATGAGTAATACTCACAATGATACCGAGGTACCCATTGCTAAAGTAGTCAATGGGAATCCAACTAACAAGCATGAGGAGATCCTCATCAGAATATTCACATCCCTTAATACATTATATGGAAAGATTGAAAACCAAGAGTAGAGATTGAACAATCTTGAATGAATATCCTAAGATGAAGAACCCTGGTTATAAATGGAATAAGTAGAAGGACCTATAATTCAAGAACCACCTATGACCACTATTTATCAAATAATAATAGTGGTGAAGAAGATTCTACTACCTACCTTTTCAAGTGAGAAATCAGGTGATGTAGTGGATGCATGGATGGTATACTTGTAGAAGTACATTAACTTGAATAATATTCCATCTGATGTGAAATCTAGAGTGATAGCCTACCAGTTAGTAAGACCTATATATTTATGATGGAATCACCTTTGTGTTATTGAAGGATATCAACCCTTGAACCTATTTTGGTCTATTTTTGAGACTTAATTTCACAAGAGATATCTGCATTCAAACTATAATGAACAAAAAAAACTAATTTTAAGATTTTAAAGAAATATAACATGTCTACTTCTTAGAATGATAAAAAGTTTATAAATTTGATAAGTCATGTGAACTATATACATAACTAAGAAACCAAGATTACTAAGTTTGAACATGGGATTTAGAAAATATTGACACATATTGTTAATATGATGAACCCAAAGATTTTGGTTGTAGCAATGGAATTATCCTATAGGGTTGGGGAAAAATAAAAGTCTCACCAAAAGGCAAGATAAGAGTTCAAGTCAAGTAGGTGGTTTTCTAAAGAAAATAGCCTTTCTCTCATGAATACAAACTTTAGAAAATCTGATCATAGCCTTAGATATTTAGGAGGTAAAATCATTTCAACAAGATTTTTAATCAAAATAGGAATTTAAAGTTCCATATATCTTTAAAATATGGTTCTTACAAGAAGGAACATCATCAAATAAACCAATGTGGACCTCGCATAGGTGATAATACTATTCTAGTGGAATCTTATATACTAATTATTTGATAGGAATGTGGTGAGAACTAGTATAAAAAGGATTTTCCTAAACTAAAATTAGGTCAAACAAAAAATCATAAAGTGTATGTTTCTTTATAATCGTAATGCTGACTTGTAGGCTAATCAAATTGAAATACAATGTACAATTAATGGTTTTACCTTCACTATCTTGATTGATTTTGGTGAAATAGATTATTTTAGTTATCTTTTTATTGCTAAGCAATTTAATATTATACCCATCTTGATAAGAGAAGTTTTTGAAGTTGAGTTTAGGACAGGTAAGAAAGTGCATATTCTTGAGTGCTTGGAACAAGCATAATTATATCTTGGTGTTTTTAAGATCAAGGTAAATCTTTTTATCATCACTTTAGGGTCTTATAATACCATCTTTGGGATGGACTAGTTATATGAATATCAAACCATGCTTGATTGTGTGGGAAAAAGAGTTAAATACACCAGTGAGCTTGGCCAAATTTTATACTTCTAAGGCATGCAAGGGCATGTAATACATAAAACATTTTTATCCTTATAGCTGAAAAAAGCTATTAGGAAGGGATACAAGCTCTATGTAGTCCAACTATATGAAATATCAAATGAAAAATTTTTGGTACATGCAGATTTTCCTATTTTCAGAGAGTTTATGGATGTCTTTTCTAAGAAACTACCCAGTTTATTTCCCAAGAAAGAATTTCACTTCTATATTGACATCATACCCAAATCTACCCCTAATTCAAAATCACCTTACTATATGAATGTGTATGATCTATAAGACTTAAAAATTTCACTACAATAACTTTTGGATAGTGGAAGCATCTAACCAAGTTTCTTGGGGCGATTCAGTGATCTTTATGAATAAGAAAGATGGTACACTAAGATTTTGCATTTATTACTACATGATATTTAAGGTGACAATAAATAACCATTATCCTTTGCCTAGGATTCATGACTTGTTTTAACAAATGAAAAGTGTTGCAATCTTCTCTAAGATTGACTTGAGATCAAGCTACCATCAATTATGAAACAAGGAAGAGGGCATACATAAAATTACTTTTAGATCTTGATATGGACACTAAAAGTTCATGGTTTTACCTTCTGACTTAACTAATGCACCTATAGCTTTCATTAATCTTATGAACAACATATTTAGAGACTTTTTGGATAAATTTGTGGTGGCTTTTCCTGATGACATTCTTATTTATTCCAAAAATGAGGTTGATCATGATCATCACCTTTGTCTAGTATTTAAAAGATTAAGACAACATTAGTTATATGGAAAATCATCTAAATATGTATTCTATGAATGTAACATTCACTACTTGGGACACATTATTTCCAAAGAGGGAATTGTTATTGACCCCACAAAGATCAAAGCCATTCTAGATTGGCCTGCTCCTACCAATGTGAATGAAGTGTGAAACTTCATGGGTTTGGTTGGTTACTACTAGCATTTTATTGAAAACTATTCTAGTGTGGCCTATCCCATCACTTCCTTAAAATGCAAAGGAAATAAGTTTATATGAACCACTCAGTGAGGAAGTATTTAATAAGATAAGAGGGATACTTAAAATAACACCTATTCTAATCATATTTGACCCAAATGGTAACTTTAAATTATGTGTTGATGCTTATAAATAAGGATATGGAGACATATTGACTCAAGATGGCAAAGTTGTGGCTTATGAGTTACAAAAACTGGAAGATCATGAAAAGATGTATCTTATGCACGATATGGAGTTTATTGCCATTGTTCAAGTACTCAAAAAATGAAAATTTTCCTACATTGGAAATCCTATTAAGGTGAAATTTTATCATTGACATCTTGAATATTTTTTTTGGAGAAGATTTAAATAGATGACAACATAGGTTGCTAGAATTTTTGAGTAATTTTGACATGGACATATAATATGTTAAAGCCAATTAAAATCATGTGGTTGATGCACTCAATAGGTGTACACACATACCTTGTTACCTTGTTAGTTTTACAAGTTAATTTTATAAGTGTTATTTTGGAATAGCAACTTATTGATGTATTCTACCATGATATGAAAGTAGGTTTCGCTGATGAGGATATAACAAAAAGATTTACCAAATTCTTTACTACAACATATGGATTGATGAGTCAGAAAGGTAGAATTTATGTACATAGCTTGGGTGACTTGAGAATTTTTGTGCTCAAATAAGGGCCTATAACACCTTATTTTTCTCATCTAGGGGTTTAAAAAAATGACGCATGAGCTGAAAATTCTCTTTTTTGACCTAAAATGAAGCATGATGTTGCTAAATTTGTATAAAAATACTTGGAATACTAGCAGGTAAAATTTAAACATTGCCATTCTAGAGAACTATTATACCTTCATGATACTCCAAGAGATATGTGGGCTATAGTCTAAATTAATTTTATTTAAGATCTATAAAAATCATACAAAAAACATGATACAATCCTTATGATGATTGATAAAGACACTAAAGTTAGGCACTTTATTGATGAAAACCTAAGAGATGATGCTTTAATGTTTGCAAGACACATTGTAAAGGAAGTAGTTAGACTCTATAGTATACTTGAAGTTATCATATCTGATTAGGATAAGTTATTTACTTCAAGGTTTTGGTGTACATTAACTATAAAATTTAGAAAAAATCATAATTATGTTTTTTCATATCATCTAGAAATGGATGGGAAAAAAAAATTCTCAACAAAGTGGTTGAATATATATTACACATGTATGTAATGGATCATTAAACAAAAAGGGAAGATTACCTCCATCTAGTTGAATTTCCATATAATAACTCTTACCATTTCATTATTAAGATGGCTCACTTTGAATACTTATATGGGCATAAGTGCATAACACCTCTTAGTTGAGATAACCTAAAAAATAAAGCTTTTTTTAGACTTGATTTATTGCTAGAATATGATAGATAGATGGAATTAATAGTTTAGAATTTAAAAAGAGATCATGACAACCAAATGAGAAATGTAGATCAAATACAACCGCACATGAATTTATCATGGGAGATAATGTTTTTTTATGTGTGATATCATAGAAAATTTCTATTAAGTTTGGTAAAGTTTCCAAGTTAGCACCACATTTTGTCAGGGCTTTCAACATTCTAGAAAAGATTAACCCTGTTGCCTATTGGTTGGTACTTGTACCTTCTCTATCAATGATTCACAATGTTTTTTATATTATTTTTATAAGAAGTATATACCTGATCCATTCCATGTTTTGGATTAGACTCATTTATAGGTCATAGAAGAGAGAAAGATTTAGTTTGAACTAGTGAGAATTCTTGACCATCATACAATTAAATTGCGTAACTAAGGTATATAATAGGTTTTGGTGTAATAGGACCTTATAAGTAAAAGGATCACTACTTATGAAGATTCTCATCTTTTCAAGTATAATTATGCAAGAATTTTTAATTAAGTTACTAGGATGACTACCTTTAAAGAGGGCGAGAATGTTATGATTCCACCTTTTCATAATCTATTCTATTGCTATAACATTGATATTATGTTGTTAAACTAACTATTGAATATTATTTTATTTGGATTAAATATGGTATGATTTGTAGTGGTGTTGGGTTGTGTGATTAATTTAATAGTTAACTATTTTATGAACTTCTTACTATATTTGATGATATTAATAATCTATATTTGATTATTTATTTTGCAATATGATTTGATTAGTGTCCTTTTTGGTGGTTGTAGGTTTTATCTATAAGTTCAGTAGATGTTGGAGGTTGTACTCTTAGAACTGAATGAATTATGAGCTTGTTGAACATGTCTGATAGGTATACTTATTTGATTTTTGTTTTCTATCCTTTGGACATCTTGATTGGTCATTATGATTGTTGGTTATGGTCTTTGTACTTTTGGTTATTGGTATACATTATTTTATGAGTTTTTTGTGTACCTTTCTTGATGATTTTAATTATCATTATTTTCTATTATATGTTTGGGGTTGTAGTCCTTTATTCCAGCTTATTCCCAACTCTATTTTATTCCTCTAGTGCAAGCTTATGTTCAATCTATGTCGCTTTATTGACCCTATTTACCCCATTACCTATACCTACCCTTGATACCCTAGGAACCTTTGACACCCACCCCCTTGGATTAAACATTCAACCTACCTAACACCTTAGATTAAATTAGAGGCATTTTATTTTTATGACTTATTTTATCATGGCTTGACCTTGATATTAAATTTGGTTTAATTCCTTGTTTCTAAACATTATGATAAGTGACTTAAGATAACGATTTCTTATAAATTGTATTAACACTATTTAATATGGATGGTGGCTTAGACGGTGGAGACTGTGAGGTTGATCCATGTGATAAATGTTAATCTTGAAGGTCAATCCATAATATACTTTCCTATTAGATGGTGGTTGGTTAATGGATGAGTCTTTAAGATGTGTCATTAATGGTGAGCTGTGTGGGGGATTTAACTTAAGATATGGAGGATTATTTATCTCTCCTTCCATTCAATGCAAAATTGAATAGGGTACGAGGAAGTGGATGAAATGAAGGGGAATTGGGATGATGAACAAAGGAGGTTAGGAAGATAGAAGAATGGGGAGGAGAACAATGGTAATTTTGATAGGTTTTAATGGTGACCATGATGAATCAAAGAGACATGATAGTTGTTTGGAAAATAATATGGAGGTTTTGTTCTATATTAGCTTTGTGAGATCTCTACAACATTAAGTTTTGTTTTTACTAGTTATTTTCTCTATGTAAATTGAAAATAAAATCTAAGAGGTTGCTTATGTAGTTATAAGTCTTAAGGCTTTTAGATGCATATGTAGACCTCTATAAAATTGATATATTGATATGAAAATATAAAAAAATTATGTATAAACTTAAAAATGGATATGTTCTGATCAAATAACTGGTTTCATGTTATTATCTCTACATATATTTTAATAGTTATTGATTTCCATAGTTCTTATCCTACTATCTTTAGTGGTCACTTTGTTTAAAACTAGTGTTGTGTTTTATTGGCAGGTGACTATGTTTTTTATAATGGTGATGGCATTGTTATAAAGGTGGTTGCATTGTTTAAGGTTACTAGATTGTTATAAAGGTGACTATGTTTTTATTAAATGTGACTACATTTTAATAAATGGCATTTCAAGTTTTTCTATAGGCGATTGTGTTTTTAGTAAAAGGTGATTGTGGTATTATTAAGGTGAATATGTTTTATTATATGGTGGCTATCTTTAAATAATGATTGTGTGGCATGTATTGGTTATTTATTTTATGTTGAATCCTTGATTGCTTATAGTGATTTGAAAACTTTAAAAAGGTTAAATGTTTAAATCTTAAGATACATTTATATTTGGTTGATTAGTACAATTATAGGTGACTCTATAATATTTTAGACCTATTTCTGTATATGTCATAACCCTTGAAAATATTTAACCACCTTTTGACCTTTGTCTTTAAAAATTCATTTTTTGCTTTTTTTTCATTATTTAACTTAAGGTTTGAAGTTATATTCGGTCAATTTGTTATTATTGGACTGATTTTGATGATGGAATTTTAGATATATCATTATGTGTTATTATATCAATGTCATGGTGTATATGTGTGTATGTTTTATACTGGATAGAAGCTTTACGTGATTAGAGTTTTTATGTGTAAATAATATGTGTGGGCCATGGCCTTAAATTTGATTAGGTCTCTTCACTATATATGGGTATATTTTGTGTTATGTTGTGACCATCTTAACCTTCAGCTATGATATACTTAATCAATTTTAAGAACTATTGGTGAATAGATTTTATTTTATATTACATATGTGTTATGCCATAACCTTGAAAACTTTTTGTCCAATTTTTGGTCACTGCATTTTTATTATCGATGTTTGTTTTGATTTCATGGATTAAGTTTTGTTTGACTCCAACATAATACTAATGAATGCAATATTCTTATTCGACCGATTTGTGATGTTTTTGTTAAATAATTTTCATCAATTGTGTTTTTTTTTTACATGAGGCTATGGTATATATGTGTATAACAATAAATACATGTATATACATCATAACATCAAGTTATACATTAAGTTGGTAATTGTGTTCAGTCGTATGACCATTATGTATATGATAAGTGTTATCTCATTGATATGGTCTTTTAATATGTTAATTGTGTGGTGATTATGTATGGCACAAGTTGATTATGTATGGAGATAACTTGTATATATATGTTAGTTTTAGCCT
>JARHVA010007976.1:340000-385000 GCA_037957365.1 Torreya grandis | reverse complement strand
TGTAACATATGCATACAAATATAATCTTTATATAAAATGGATTCCATAATATATTAAGTTTCATAGTGTTACTTAGCATACATAGGATCCTATGAGTGATGATGATGATGGTAACAATATAAGAATTTATTTCTTATTAGAACCCAAAACACCTACTTATGGAACTTTCCTCTCATGAATCTTGACCATCATACAATATGATATAGACACTTCATGTAATAATCCGATTAATGATATCCTTGAATACCATTATATAGACTCTAAAAATTATAAAAAAAACAAAAAGAATAGGAAATTAAAATAGTATAAATTAAATTAAAATATTCTATAATTAAAAAATCATACTCTGAGAATCACATGTATATGAGTTTACATTATTTACATATGTTTTTAATCACATGTTTCATAAATTAGATATCCTTATTACGTTTTCACATGCACTTTAGAGTATACATTAAATATTTTATATACTGGCCATGCCTTTTCTAGGGAAATATTCTTCCAAAGGATACATTGATATAAGTTATGTCTTTATATGAATATTATATTTTCCATTTCTTACTCCATTTATTTCTTACACATTTATGTCTATTAATCATGCTCTCAACAATGTTATATTTTATGTATATGTCACTTTACTATAATGTGACATAATCATACTTGGATGTTGTATATTAGATGAATTTCCCTATTCTTCATATTTTTTTAATAATAAGACAATAATTGGTTATGTTTTAAGAGTCTTTTTCTTGTGTTTATGAAGTAATACTTACATATTTTTTTGAGATTTTGTCCTAGTGTGTTTAAAATTATATTTTCTATATTTTAAATTTTCCATGGCCTCATGTGGGCAACATATAACTTTCCATTAGTTTCATCCCTTGTCCTTGTGTGTGAGACATTGTAATGTCAATTCTTTTGTGACAATTAGTATTTTGTGTGAAACTTTTTAACATTCCTTGTGTGCATCCCTTAACTTTATTTGTGTCTTTAAAGTGCTATTCTGTGTGATTATATTATGTGAGTCATGGTAATGAGATTTTATATCGATAATTCTTAGTTTCTTGAGTTTTTATGTGTTTTGATTCATATAAATAACCTCAATATTTATGTGTGGTCCCATGATTCACATCATACACCTTTTACTACATAGTAGTATCTATATCTAATATCAGTGACAGTTACTAATGTATGTCTAATTTATATATTTGTACACACAAACACACACACACACACACACGTGTGTGTGTGTGTGTGTATATATATGTATATATATATATATATATATATATATATATATATATATATATATATATATATATATATATGTATGTATATATATATATATATACATACATACATACATACATACATATATATATATATATATATATATATATATATATATATATATACATATATATGTATATACATGTATATATACATATACATGTATATACATATATATGTATATACATATATATGTATATACATGTATATACATATATATGTATATACATGTATATATATACACACACACACACACACACACACACACACACACACACACACACACACACACACACACACACACACACATATATATATATATATATATACACATATAGATACATGTATATACATATATATGTATATACATGTATATATATATACACACACACACATATATATGTATATATATATGTATGTATGTATGTATGTGTGTGTGTGTGTGTACACACACACACACACATATCTCTATGTGTGTGTGTGTGTGTGTGTGTGTGTGTGTGTGTGTGTGTATACATATGTACATATATATGTATGTGTATATGTGTCTATATGTGTATATCTGTGTGTGTGTGTGTGTGTGTGTGTGTGTGTGTGTGTGTGTGTGTATCTATATATATATATCTTCTCCTGACACTTGTACGTCTTATATTCTACATTTCATAAATGCTTTGACAACATATTCATAGTTTAATGATATAATCTCCATATGTTGACATTATTCTAGATGATTGCATCTTAATGCATAAAAATGATATAGTTATGTCTTTTATCTTTAGATGAGTAACTCATAGGATACATCCCTCACCTCAAAATGTTTACATATTAGGGGGTTTTACATAGATAGTTTAATCTACAAGATTTTAAAAAATAATATATTTTTTGAAAAATTATAAGATTAAGAGAATTGTGATTGGTTAAGGTATCATATTTGTTGATATATGTCACTTATATTTACAATGTTGACCATATTTAATGGTACTATCATGGATATTCACTCGTTTTATAAGGACATGAGTTAAATTATTTCTTGTTTATATCACATTGGTGCATATTCCATGCGTATCCATAATTTTAGAGGAACAAAAGTTATATGTTTTTAAGATATTCATATATTTAGACATATTTATTGGTATATGAGATGGATATTAACATACTTGTAGTATCATAGGATATAGGTTATCATATTTTTAAAATAAAATAAAATAAAATATACATGAATATATTTCTATGTATTATTCACACAAATTTATGAGGCATGAATCTTGATTATTCACATAGACACTATTACTATTTTGTATTTTTAAAATATATTCAATGGTATATGTAATTCAAAAACATTTAACCTATAAGGTAATTTTCAATTATTGTTCAATAGTTATAAATGAAATGTACTTGAGGATTTGTGATGATACATGGTCCTTGATTAATAAAAGAAACCCCAATATGTGACTCACACATTTCATCTTGAGGTTAAAGATAAGTTACATGAGATGTGTGGTCAAGATTAAAAGAAGTTTAATTGATTTGGAACTAGTATCTATTTATGGTGGCTATGAAGATTATCTTCCCGAGTTATGGATTTTCTTTAGTTACATAAACTAGAAAGTGACCACCTCTAATTCTACAAATATTTTAACAAGAGGAACATTTTTCCAACTATTTAAGTATTAAAACAAATATCAATTTCTTCAATGATGAAGCATCATATATAACAAGTTATATGATAACACATCTCACCTCTTCAAATGTCTATACATATTTTTATTAGGTATTATGTTTCAGTTAATTCATTTCATTTTTTATATTATACACATTGATTGGTAAATGTTCATAGCAGGATCACATGGAGTAAGTTGAATAATTGGAGAATATCTAAAAGATAGATTATGTTTTACATACTTAAATACATCTATTTACCCTTTTACTATTTTATTTAAATGTAATTTTAATACTATAACAAAAGGGGGTATTTTTAGATATTAAAATATGGTACTATATAATTTTTAATGTCATTTCTGACTTACATTAACCTCACATGACTTGTGCATATATATATATATATATATATATATATATATATATATATATATATATATATATATATATATATATATATATATATATATATATATATATATATATATATATATATATATATATATATATATATATATATATATATATATATATATATATATATATATATGCCAATTTTTCACATTCATGTGATGTGCATGTGTCTGAACCTCTTAGGTTTCTATCAATAACATATAATAATTATATATTTTTTTACAAAGCAGTCAATTATTATACTCATATATCTCTAGATCATCAAATCAATATTCCCACCTCATAGACATAACCATTATATTCAGATGGTATTGAAATTATGATATCAACCAAAAATGATGGTCCATTACATGCAAAATGATTAATTTAAAATTTAAATCATTTCTATGTCTTAATGCATATATGTTTTATGTTGATGGCATAATAACTACCTAAGGAGTCCCATATATAAAAACTATAGGTCTAAGGCTTTGTCTATACCTATAATCATTAAGGACTACCTAAATTATAAGTTTTTGTATTGATACCATCTTATTTTATTATTTTTTACAGGTATTGAGAGTGTATGTGACCACATCATTGGGCATGAGGTTCACTATCAAGGATGAATTGGTTTGATAGAAACTAGGTGGTAGACATGGAAGTATTAGTAGTTACTATTTTAAATGAATGGTGTGAGTACATTTTTCAATTGTGCCAAAAGTATTTATTACAAAAATTTAATGTGAGGATTTAAAATCTACTAAAGTATTATGTATGTAAGGATGCATAAAATTTATTTATATGTTAATAAAAAATAATAATGTTGGAAAAAATAACATACTTAATGTGTGTGTGTGTGTGTGTGTGTGTGTGTGTGTGTGTGTGTGTGTGTGTGTGTGTGTGTGTGTGGTGATAAATTTGAACAATGGAATCTAGATATGTAAACAATATACTAAAATCATGTCAAATTACTAATCTAACATTAAAATCTAGAGCCAAATAAGATTGGAACGAAAATACAAATGAAACATTCACACCATCATTACTTCATAAAGGCTAAGTTATCTAAATAAATATCAAAAATATAAATATACTAAATCATTTGGGTAATAAAATGCTTACAAATATAATCCAAAATTTAGAATGATATTAGCTTGATCAAAAGACTAGAATAGAATGGATTCATAGACTAATTGGTAGCTTGATGAAAGGATTAATGGACTAGTGTAGCATGGATTTATTACACCTTTGACTCCTTTTTAAAAATGGAATGAGATGGCGGGTTTAAATAGTGATAAGGGAGGGAGATTTTATAGAATTTAAAATTAAATAGAATTCTCTAAAGAGAAAACTCTCTAGAGAATTGGAGAAGATTTAGAGCATTTTATACTCCATTAGAGGATCCTAATGGGGTTTAGAATGTATTTATATAGGTTTATAAGAAAATTACTTGGAGACTGGGTAGTAGTCATGTAGGAGAGCCTAGGGGATAGGTGACTAGGTTTTTGTGAATTTGAATTTCACCAGTGGTTTTAATGGGGATTGTTAGATAAATGGGATGTTTTATAAGTGATGTAATAAAGGTCTTAATTTTTTATGGGATGTGAATAAATTATCATGGGTAAGAAAATATATTAAATGGACTATATAATTAACTATAAAAATTGCTTAATTTGTAAATTATATGAACTAAATAGAACAGTGATGAGAGGGGTCCATTAGTAAATTGTTAGGACAAATTAGTGATGTTAGTGATGAAGCAAGAAAATTTATATTCATAAATCTTACCCATATTTAAAATGGAATTATAAGTGGATGGAGTTAAGGGATTAATCATCTTTCAAATAAAAAAGGCACTCATGGATGAATGTTAGAAAATGATGTTAGTTGATATGATGCCCCCTCAAGGGGACATGTGGATAAAAATGAGCTAGATGGCTAATCAAAAAGAAGAAATCAATGGTAGGAAGTGTGAATAAATAAAGGTTTATGATGATATATGTGTTAAGCACATGCTTATACTGAGAGGTGGGGGTGAACTAGTATAAGATTTTTTTTCACTTTTGACTATTAATCTTAAATCCAAAACCTCAAATTAGTACACAATTAATATATTCAAAGCAATCAAAGAATACAATGCAAAACCAAAAAATGCAAATAGACATAGATTTATGTGGAAACCCTTTAAGGAGAAAACCATGAAGAAATTATCTTATATAAATATTCATAGGCACCAACCTACTGGAGCACCAACCCCAAAAACAATTTTGTAGGCACCAACCTATAGGAGCACCAACCCCTTTCACTGAGCACCAACTCAGCAAGAGACACCAATCTCTTCAAAATGAAGGCACCAACCTTCTCATAAAAAATCACTCTTCTATCTAAAATTTATTTTCAAAAAAATGGATGATAGAACACTTGATTTATCTCCTTTAGATTTAATCTACACTTGAGTGTTTTCACTGCTATACTCATCCTTATACTTGCTAATTTTTTCTTTTTAATACTCTCATAAAAATTTGTCTTTAAAAATTTTGCTCTTCTTCTATATATCTTCCACTTTTGAATCTACTCTTTTTCCATTCGTTATGCACTTATTTATAACTCATGGAAAGCCACAAATGAAGGTCATAACTCTTCAAGTGAAAAAGTCCTTTCGAAGGGTCATAACCCCTCCTAATAGGTTGGCCAATGTTGAAAATTATGTCAACATTTCGATCGACAATTCCATTCACTTCTGTCGACATTTCCATCGTCAATTTAGTTCACTTTCATCAACATTTCTGTTCACTTCCAAAAATAATTTTTTTCATTTTCATCAACATTTCCATTCACTTCTATCAATAATTATGTTCATTTCTAGCAATAATTCCATTCACTTTCATCGACATTTCCATTCACTTCTAGCAATCAATTTTGTTCACTTTCAGCAATAGTTTCATTTGACATCAATGACAATATTCCAAAAATCTCCCCCTTTGTCATTGATGGAAACCACATACTAAAATTGCTCCCCCTTGCTGTACTATCTCTTCTATTTGAATCCTTCTTTGTTGTTGCTCGCCCTTTTTGTGATATTATTTTTCTATACTTCTCCCCCTTTGACATCAATGGAAAAGCGTATATCGAAGAGCTAGTACTTAGCTCCCCCTTAGTTGATGCTTCCCTTTAGTGGAAAGAAGAAAAAGAAATTACTCATAGCTTCTGTCATAGGTACTCAAATGTTTCCTTTGGAAGTGGCTTAGTGAAGATATCTAAAAATCTGTTTAGATGTGGAAACATATTCTAATTTTACTTGTTGTTATACCACCTATTCTCTCAATAAATGATACTATATAGGAATATGCTTAGTTCTAAAATATATAACTTGATTCTTTCAAATACTTATCGCACTAGTATTATCAAAAAATATGGAGATCAGATGATTATACTCTAATTTGATATCTTTCTAGGTTTGTTTCATCCATAGAACTTGTGTACAACATAGCATTACCACTATGTACTTTGCTTCTGCTGTGGATAGAGATACAAAATTCTAATTCTTACTCAACAATGATACTAGGCTATCTTCAAGAAAGAATGCTCCTCCACTTTTACTTTTTCTATCATCTACACAACCTGCCCAATTTGAATCCATGTACACTACCAATCTGAAGTCTTTACCTCTTGGGTACCACAACCCATAATCCAAGGTTCTCTTTAAATATCTAAATTTATGTTTTATGACTTGCACATGTGTTTCTTTTGGAGCTACCTGAAATCGTGCAACCATACCTACTACTTGCATGATATCTGGCCTAGATGCCATCACACATAGTAAACTCCCAATCATTGATAGGTAAAGATTTTGATTAGTATTTAGAGATTCATCATCTTTGCTCAACTTTGTACTTATATCCATAGGTGTGCCAATAGGGGCACACTCCTCCATATGCAATTTCTTCAACATCTCCTTTACATACTTGCTTTGGGATATGAATATTCCTTTGTTAGATTGAGAGATTTGTAAACCAAGGAAAAATGACAACTCACCTAACATGGACATCTCAAATTCCTTTTGCATATCTTTGAAAAATATCTTAGACATTTCCTCATTGTCTCCTCCAAAGATTATATCATCTTCATACACCACAATAATTAAATAGTGATCTCCTTCAATTTTGATGTAAAGATTACTATCATCATATCCTCTCTTGAATCCTTGGTCTTGTATCTATTTGTCAAGCCTAGCATACAATGCTCTAAGAGCTTATTTCAATCCGTACAAAGCCTTCTTCAACTTACACATATAATCCTTATTTTATGATAAGAGGAATCCTTCTGGCTATTCTATGTAAACTTCCTTTTCTATATTGCCATTTAGAAACGCTGATTTACATCCATTTGATAAACTTGGAAATTTTTAAATACTAAAAATTCAAGAAATTTTGGAATTGCTTCTAATCTAGCAACATGAGTAAAAATCTCTTCGAAATCTACACCCTCTACTTGAGCATACCCCTTACATACAAACCTTGCTTTGTTTCGAGTGGCTTGGCCAATTTCATTCAATTTGTTTTGAAAAACCCACATAGTACAAATCACATTCTGATCCATTGGCCTGGGCACAAGTTCCCAAGTTGTCATTCTTCTTAATTTGATCTAACTCTTCTTCCATTGCTTTTACCCAATGTTTATCATGACTAGCTTCCAAAAAAATCTTAGGCTCTACCTTGGATAATAAAGAGAAATTTACATGCTCAGGTATACTTATAATTCTTCTTTTGGTTTGCACTCCAGCAACAATGTTGCCAATGATCTAAATTCTAGGATGATTCTTTTAAACAAAGTGAGATGGTGCTTTGGTGTTCTGCCTTTCAAATTCACTCAATTTTTCTACATTTTCTTACTCCCCTTCTTCTACAAGATTGGGTATTTCTAGAGGCTCTTCTGAAGGTTCTTTTTCCTTTTGATTCATGATCTCATCTATTCTAACACTAACACTTTCTATGATATTTTGTATACTTTTGTTATAACATCTATAGGCTTTGATTTTGATGGAGTAGCAAATAAAAATAGCTCTTGAATCGAATTTAACAAATTTTTATTCATTCTTGTTGATAAAACATTTACTTCTAAACACTTTGAAATGTTTGACTGAATCTGGTCTTCCTTTCCACAATTCATAAGGATTTTTGTCATTATTAACTCTGATTTTCCCTCTATTTTAGATATATATACTTTTGTATTAACTACTTATTTCCAAAATCTATCTAATAGTTTAGATTCATTCAACATAGTTCTATCCATTTCTTGAATGGTTCTATTTTTCCTTTCCACCACACCATTTTATTGTGGATTCTTTACAACTGAGTATTGTCTCCTAATTCCATGATCTTCGCAAAACTCAATGAACTCACTTGAAATAAACTCACCTCCTTGATCTGACCTTAGGAATTTTATTTTCAGCTCTTTTTCATTTTCTACTAATGCCTTCAAACCTTTAAACTTTTCAAATGCTTCTAATATTTCTTTTAGAAAGGCTACCCACATCGTTCTAGTATAATCATCAATGAGCAACGTAAAGTAGCTCTCACCTTGCATGCTTTTAGTTCTAGTAGAACCACAAAGATCCATATGAATCAGCTCTAGTGGTTTGGTGGTTGAATATTCCTTCATTCTAAACCTTATTCTAGTTTACTTCCCATGTTGGCATTACTTGCATAGAGTGATTGAAGGTTTCATTATCCTAGACATATCTCACACAGCATATTTTTTTCTAATTTTCACAAGATTATCAAAATTTATGTGCCCTATCCTTTTATGCCATAGCCAACTCTCTTCTCATTTTTCCAAGCATGTATAGGTTGTTTGTGGTTCTATGAGCATCTGTAATTAGTTCTTCTGTGTCTCTTTTTTTGATCTCACAACCTTCAAAAAAGAAATTGAGTGTGTGTCTTTGATGACACATTTGGCTAACACTTTGAAGATTATGCTTTAACCCTTCCACATATAACACATTTTCTGTTTTGGTTTTTCCATTATCGAGGATAAGTATAGCTTTTCCTATTATTCTGGTTGTAGTGTTGTCTCCAAACTTCACTGTGCCTTCATTGACCCTTTTTAAGGAGATAAATTTGCTTTTATCTCTAGTCATGTGTCTCAAACATCCACTATTAATGAACCATTGTTGTCCTTCATCTCTAGCATGGAATGCTATTTGAACAATCATGGATTCTTCTTTCTTCTTCTTCTAGGTCTTTGATGGTTCTATTTTCTTTATCACTGGAGCTTTGAACTTGTGATCTTGTCTTACAGATTCAAAAACACTTCTACAATAGCATGCTATATGTCTATAATTATTGCACTTGTAACAAACTATAGCTTCATCAATGTTTGATAAGGGAGCAAATGAATTATAGTTTCTATTCAAAGCTCCATAGGTTCCTTTGTTTCTACTCCTGACTTCAATATCCTTAGCTCTCTTTCTAAAATCTAATTTCTTATGACCAAAATGATTACAATAATAACAATATCCATCAAAATAGTTACCAAACTTGGTTTTATTTGCATATCTTGGAGCAAAAGTTCTTCTAAAGCTTTGGTTTCCTTTGCTTTCTTTGTTGATAGAGCTGCTTTTTATATTTTGGGCTTCTTCCTTCTTGGTCTCCTTTTTCACTGGTTCCTTAAGACTTTTAGCATAACTCTTAGCTTTCTCTTTTTCCTTCTCATACCTAATGCCTAACTTGTTAGATGCTGATATTTGACTCTCTAGAATCTTATTCAAAACTTGAGTGCTTTTATTAGATTTCAATTCACTTGTTATTTTATAAATTTTCCTTTTCTAGATCCCTTTTTAAAACATCTATCTCAGATTCATACCTTTCACAGTCTTCTCCTTTCTTCTTTAGCTGATCCGTTAGATCTTCTTTAATTTTCTTTACTTCTTTGATTTGGACTTTTAGATCAGCAATTACCTTGTTTGATTCCTCAAAGACTTGTGATGTCTTCATTTTGAAGTCTTGATTCTCTTCTTCATATTTTCAAAGTTGTAACTTTAGTTTCTTGTTCTTCTTCTTAAATGATTTTATTTATTCCAACAAAAAAATAAGTTCTTCTTCAAGGTTCAGTCACCTTCTTCTTCTTCTTCTTCTTCTTCTTCTTCTTCTTCTTCTTCTTCTTCTTCTTCTTCTTCTTCTTCTATGTCTTCATATTCCTCCAAATTATCTTTGTTGGTGGTGGAATTTTATTCTATAGCCATGAACACAATCTCTTCATTATCACTCTAAACATCACTTTCTTTGTTTTCTTCAGATGAGCTGCTATACCTCTTGGAGTATAGGTTTTTCTTTTGTTTCTCAAATCTTTGCTTGTCTTTGCTTGTATTGAATCCCATTTTGTACTTTGATTTGTTTCTCTCATCATCACTATTTCCTTTATTTGGAAATTTGGCTACAAAATGACCAATTTTAACATAATAAAATCATTTAAATGGTAACTTTCCTTTATATTTTCCTGATCCTTTCTTTACCTTGTAAAAGAATAGAGCTTCAATTTCATCTTCTTTACTACTTGAATTTTCAATTGATTCTGGTTCTTTGATCTTATCTTTCTTCAAGACCTTGAATGATGCTTCCTTCTTCAACTCTCTCTCAGATTCGGTTCTCATTTCATAGGTTGTAATATTTCCATGAAGCTCATCCATTTTATTCATTATTCATTTTTAAACTTTCAAACTGCCTTTGGTGGGTTTGGAGTTTTTCTTTTCTAACCTTACTATCACCTTCATAAATAGTGTTGATTTTATCCAAAATCTCTTTTACATATTCACAATGCATAACCTTAACAAACTCATTTTATGAAATCTTGCATGATATTGCATTCATAGCCTTGGCATTTTTCTCGTTGACCTTTTTTCTGGTGGCATCCATCGGTGCAATTTATGGCATTGTGTATCCTATTACCACTACTTGCCAAATATCAAAACCTAGGGCCATCAAGTAAGTCTTCATTCTTATGCTCCAAAATGTGTAATTCATTCCATCAAATAAAGGAGCCTTGTTAGTGGAAAAACCATTTAGCACTTGAGATCCTACCATATGTGCTTTCCAATATCTACCTTCTAGTGGTTGTGTTAACACCGAAGGAATTGGATCTGATACCAATTGTTAAGCACACACTTATATTGAGAGGGGGGGTGAATCAATATAAGATATTTTTTTTGCTTTTGAATATTAATCTTAAATCCAAAACCTCAAATTACTCTATAATTAATATATTCAAATCAATCAAAGAATAAAATGCAAAACCACACAGTGTAAATAGACACAAATTTGTGTGAAAACCCTTTCAAGAGAAAATAATGGAGAAATTATCTTAATATAAATATTATTAGGCACCAACCTACTAGAGCACCAACCCTGAAAAAAAATTTAGGCACCAACCTACAGGAGCACCAACCCCTTTCATCGAGCACCAACTCAGCAAGAGACACCATTTTCTTCAAAATCGAGGCACCAACCTTCTCATAAAAAATCACTCTTATATCCCAAATTTGTTGTCAACACAATGTATGATATAACACTTTCTTTATCTCCTTTATATTTGATCTACACTTGAGTTTTTACACTGCTATACTCTTCCTTATACTTGCTAGTTTTTTTTCTTTTTAATATTCTCACAAAAATTTGCCTTTAAAAATTCTGCTCTTCTGTTATATATCTTCCACTTTTGAGTATATTCTTTTACCATTCATTATGCACTTATTTAAAACCCATGGAAAGCCACAAATTAAGGTCATGACTCTTCAATTGAAAAAGACCTTTCAAACTGTCAGAACTCCTCCCAACAGGCTGGCCAATGTTAACCATTCCATTGACATTTCTGTCGACAATTTTGTTTCCTTCCGTCAATATTTTTGTCAACAATTCTATTCACTTCCATCGACATTTCCATTCACTTCTACCAATAATTTTTTTCACTTCCATCGACATTTCCATTCACTTCCATCAGCAATTTTGTTCATTCTGGCAATAATTCTGTTCACTTTCGTTGATATTTTTGTTCACTTCTAGCAATTAATTCCGTTCACTTCTGACAATAGTTCCATTTGACATCAATGGAAATATTCCAACAATAAGTGACATTGATGATGAATAAAATGAAATTGACATTATTTGTGAGATACAAAGTGATTATGCTCTTAGAAATGACATATACACAGGGAGCATAAATAATAATGTCATGATTGTCAACATATCCCAAGTTAGAAATAATCATGCTAATAATAAAAATGGTTTCAACTTTTATATATATCCTAATCAAGGCCACATTTTAGGTAGTGTTTTGGATCAAAATTATTTATATAGAAGGCCATGAGTTATTGATATATCCCAAAAAAGCATGCATGCATGAGAGAGCATCTAGAAAAAATAAGATAATCATTTAGTAAGTTTAATTGATAAGTTTAGTTAAAATATAAGTTTGAGAGATATGGTGAAGGGAATGAGAGATAAGTGATATGATTGAGTGACCAAAGGGTGAAGTGGAAAAAATGGAATGTAATGCAATCAAATCAATGAGCCCCAATGTTAATAATAATGATGATTCCCTTAGGAAGGAGATGTGTAAGGGAATTAGAGATGATAAATTTATGATCTTGGACATGCCCCAATGGAAGGAATAAACCATAAATTTTAAATGATAAATTGACCAATTAGTGATAATTGATGACTAATGGATGACAATATGGATGTTGTGATTTTTTTAGACAAATAGATAAGTGTAGGAGATTAGATGGGAATATTTGGGAGGTGATTGTAGGGATGGTGATTGATGAATATATTAATTGATTAATGATTGATATTATATCTCAAGGATTTGATAAATGAAATATTTGTAGATGATAAAGGATAATATAAATGTGATGAAAAATGAAGAGGAAAGATGATAGAATGGATGAGATAACCTCAAGAAAACCATATGATTGAGTATTTCTTAGATAGTCTAAAAAGACATAAGGACAATTTAGTTAAGATTAGATGATAGATGACAATATAGACTAGATGAGGATGATGATGATGATGGATGTTAGACATGAAGATAAAAATATCAGTATAAATGATTTTTTATGATATTTTAGATGTTATGACATGTGGTTGGGTTATATTATTGATATTGGATGATTAAATTGATGAGGGTATGATGATTGATTAGAATATTAGTTAGGTGATAAAGTATAGGAGAAATGATTAGTGTTCCATTATAAAGACATCATTTCTAAAATAAGGCTCATTGGAGTCTAATCAATCTAATGCAATAATAATACTAGGATGTATGCCCCATGATATAAATATGAAAAAAGGACGTTGTGCCAAAGTGCATGATTATAAAAGGGTAAATGATCAACTCTACTTAGGGCAAAAAAACATTATTATAGTTTTTTGGTGCTATAACATCCTCTTTCATTTTACCCTTTATGAAAGAATAAATATGAAAGACGTAAATAAGAAAAAAAACATATTAAAATATATACATATTAAAAGACATGAAAATAAGTCAAACAAGAAAGAGTAGACATGTAACACATATAATTATCTACAGGAAATATCATTGTGTCTTGCCTAACTATCTTGATGATTTTTATTGGGTTGACTGATCAAGTTATGGGTTACACTAAGTCATTCATGATGATCATGATGTAAATTTGGATTAAGGATATGAACTTGGATATGATATGGACTTAGAGTCGACTAGAGAATATGACAAGGATAAATATGTGGAAGACATAAGACAAAATGACTAGGATGTCATTACAAAGTAATAAGATAAAATGGTATGATTGTTAAGACATAATAAAATTTAGGATGAAAATGAGATGAAAAACTTAATACATAGGATAATATGACTAGGATACTCAAGATATATGATAATATGACTTAGAGGTTTTTGGATTTTCTAGATTTTATAATTTTTATGGTTTGTTTAGAATATTTCAATTTTTAGGTTTGTTGAGAATATATATGTACACTATACAAATGGGGATACTAATAAAGGGAGTACCAATCCCAATAACCAAGGTAAGGATAAATTAAATAATGGATGGGATGACAAAAATATAAGGGTGATACTGAAAAAAGGATGAGGAACAAGGAAGAATGGTTATGAACCTCCAATGACCACATTGTGAATAAACCATATATCTAGTTACTAAATTGTCCATTGAAGGATATGTCAAGATGTTTCCAAAACATTTCCCAAGACATATTACACTCCCTGACAAAGGTATATATGCAAAGGAATGATATACCAGATAGGGATAACTGATGGATGGACCTAATAGATAAAGATGGTTGGATCATGACATGGATGGGGTTGTAAAGGAAAGTGGGACATGACCATAGAGATGAAGTGGATTTTACCCCAATTTTTTGGGTACTTGAAGACAAAAAAATATTTTACCATGATTCCATACACTATTTTTCACCATGGTACTTACCTAACATGCCAAAAGGCTAGTTTTCACCATTAGATGAATGTCTTTTCTAATATTTTTAACAATATCTTGATTTATTAGAGGCGGGTGAGATGTATGATTCAAATGTTTTTTTAAATTTAAACTAATAACCATACTAAGGAGGTGTTATTTCAGGACCATGTTATTGATGATATATTCACTAATATCTTTGTGACCTTCAGTGATTCCTTATTCAGACTCTTATGGACATCTCAACTATGTGTCTTTGTAAGTACTAAAATAGATTATGATGTTTGAGAAAGTGATGTGTATAAGGGATGAAATTATATGGTTTTAATAGTGATTTAAAGGATATCGATTAGTGAATGATGATGAACAGTGTGACTAGATAGAGATCAGAAATGGGGTTCAATAATTACATACACCATTCGATAAGGTGGGTGGCACATTTTTTTGTGACATATGCTAAATGAGGCTAAGGTATCCAAGAAATTTTGAATTATTTTATATTTGATCCAAATATTAGGTGGATTGTCAAACATATTTCTATTCATTTTGATATATTTTTGACTTAAATTTTGATTACCCCTTAGTGCATGAATTTGGGATTCACGATAGGAATTTGATCATTGACTTGATAGATGTTGATTATTTCAACCTTGATGGTAAAAAAGAACCTAAATCATATTTTTACTAGGGAATGACACTTTTCAAATTTGTCTATTGAAAAAAAATTCTTGACTTTGATTGTTTATTTATGGATCACAATTGAATTGATTATTTGGCATTATTAATTGATTATTATCTTGGATACTTTTAGATTAAGCACATGAGAATGCTTGTTCAGGGGAATACAACATTATGTGTTATTTTATATCCCTTTTTTTAGTGGTATGGAGGAATTATTAGTAGGAAGTGGATGATTAGCGATTTATGGTGAAAATATTTGATTCAGGGGATAATGGGAAACATAGTCCTAAAATATACTAGGAGACCCAACCTCAACATCAGAGAAAGTGTCCTCAGGAATTTAAAAATGATAATTGTGAATCTTTATATAAATAACATCTAAATTATATTCATATCTATCTTGATGAACTTAACTTATAAGGCATCTAATAATTATGTAATGATTTAATCATCTTGAGATGGATCATGCCTTTTCACTATTTTATATTAAAATTGGAGATTTATTTAAAGATATAGGTGTTAACATGAATCTCATTATCTATAAGGGATGATGGTTATAATGTGGATTGTAATTCATATTCTTATGTTTGATAAGATCTTAATGTATGTGGTAATTATGATGCTAACTCTGATAGGGATTTTGATGAGGTGATATCACCAATAGATGATTTTTTGATAGTGGCCATATTATTGTCTGCAAATACATTCTTCCCCTTGAGTTTGTGATATATTATTTAGGATTAATTTATTTGTGAAAATGAGGTATTTTATGTCAGTTGAATATAAAAAAGGTTTGATCTTAGATAGTTTTGATATGGCAAGGATTAGGGTAATGACCTTGATTGAGGAGGGAAGAAGATTGATCATACTTAAGAAACAATTTTTGGTATACTTTTTTTGTACATGCCTAGGATTAGATGTATTGCATTCATCCTCAATTTCAATATTGCCATTATCAAAGAATTGTTGGACATATAATCTAAAAGGGTGACATATAGTACATGAATGCCCAAAGAATTTATGCTATACACAATTTTTTTCAATCCATACCATGATGGCATATGTTTGGAAAAATATAGAGGTAGTTTTTTTGGATAGATAATTATGTGCATTGCCTCTAATTTCTTAAATAGGGCCTTTATAAATATTGGGAGAGGGGTATATTAATTCTCTAGAGTGTCATATGTAGATGTTTTAGATTTAGGAATCGAAGAATGTGATTGTGATGTCATGATATTGGGGGATGGTGGTGTGTGAGATTGATTAGGATATGACGCATAATAAGATGAGGTTGAAGGGATAAGATTTACTTTGTGAGTAAGATAAAGGATTTATGATAGACAATGATTGGTAAATGAAGGATTTGACTGTGGATGTGTATGACCTGAAGGTAAGGTTAGATTAATAAGGACAAATCCTTTGTGATGTTGGGCACCCATCATAAGGAGACACAAGGAAATATTTTTTATTGAAAACAATATATTTATTAAATAAGGTAATATTTTTATTATTATATGCATTTGGAAGGTCATGAATAGGACTAGGACTAGTGATTGGGGGATCAAAAAGGGATTAGATATCATAATAATTAGATATGGATAATGATTGATAGTACAATTATTTGGTAGGTGACCTTAGGTTTATGGGTTAAAAGTCATTGGGAATGTAGGCACCAATCTATAATAGCCATAAAAGGCATTCATCCTTATTGGAAAAGATATACTTATGAGATAGGGTATCCTCATCCTTTGAATATTAGGGCACTTTATTACTATGGTTATAATGAATAGGCAATGTGGATGACGTTGACGGGATATCATGTAGGCCAAGTGTAGATGTAGGTTGTTTATGGGGAAGGACATGGGATATTAATTTAGGATTGATGGGATAAAGGTTTTTATATAGGTGGGAACCCATTTATATGGCACACAAATGGATCCCATCCTTGTCAAAAATAAGTATTGTTTTAAAAAAAACTAGGTCCAAATCCATGTGGGTTGATGAAAAATGGGTGATAGATGAAAGGTACTTAGACAACAAAAGGGAGATGATGTGAAGGTAAATTAGGGCTTGGATAAAAATATGGTCATTGGATAAATCAATTTTGAATGATTGAGCTAGTATGATAGGCAATGGGTGATGATAAAATCAATAAAATAGATAATGACATCAAACTGGTATCACATTTCAAATTGATAGTGTATAGGTACTAATGATCTATCGACAATGCCTAGTTTCCCATCTATCAATAATATTGGGATTCAAAGTACTAAGATAATTATTAGATGGTTTCTACTTATAAATAACCAAGACAACTATATTAGAGATAATTGGATTGAGGATGATTGGAATATAGATTAAAAATAATAATGTGAAAGGTTGTTAATAGGGTATTGACTAAGTATGAAATATGATAAGGTTATGGGTGATGGACTAAATTATGGACATAATAATAGAATGATATCAATGGACAATAAAATGACTTGCTTAAGCCTTACACTAATTTTCTCAAGGTTAGATGGATATAATATTATGGTAACAAATGGAGGGATTAGATATGATGGGATTGATATTAGGATAAATATATATTGTTGGTGATGTAATGATGATTATGGGTAAGATCTAGATGATAAGACTAAGGATGGGGTAACTAGGGTATGACTAGGAAAGGTAGTAATAGATAAAATTAACAAGGATATACAAGATAATGATAGACAAAATGAGATAATATGTATAATGATCGTTAGGGATGTACAAGATAAGGATGGTTATGTAAGATGATCAAGATAAAATAAGTATTTATGAATAATTTAAGATGGTATGGCTATGAGAATATATGATAAAAATATGATTAGGATGAAGTATTAGGATTTGTGATAAGATGTGATGTAGTGATGATTGGGCATGGATACGACTATGGTTGACTAGAATATCGTATGACCAAGATGTGAGAGGAAAATATATGGGATAAAAGTAGATAATAAGACTAATGATGGGGGAAATAAAGTTATGACTAGGAATATATGGAAAAATATTAGAGGGATGATGAGATCAAGGTGAGATGGTAATAGTCAAGGAAAGAATATATAAGATTACAAGTATTTTCAAGGAAAGGATATAAAAGCTACTTTGTGAGGATATACTAGATGATGATATGAGTCCATTATAACCGTCTATAGGCTTGAGTGAAAGGTTGACTCAACTCAAAAATAATAATATTCTATCACAACAAAAACCAAATAAAGTAAATAACAAGCCTAAAAATAATAAACTCTTTGGGAGTGTAACTTGATGACTACACCATCAAATGTCTTTGCAGGTGAGTTTATAAGTTGGTGACTCATTAAAAAATCTACCAAACCCTCTCAACCCTATCTAAACTTAATGGTCACCTCATAAATGGTATTGAATTTGGAAATAAGTTGCCTATTATGTCTCATGGTCCTATTCTATGTTAGACATGATTTCTCTAGGGGCATCCCTAAGATACAATAGGTACATAGGGCCCAACTCAGTGTAGGGTGTTGTATGATGATTGGGTCAGAGAGTTAACTCTTTCACTTCATGGAAGACCTATATGAGGTCAATCACTTGGCCCAATGATAGGTTTCCTATTATTTAGAATCTTTTAAAAAATATAGTGTGAATTTTTTCATGGTAGTGAAATTTATGGTCATAATCCCCCTAGGACTATGACAAGTGCTTGAGTGTCACTTCTACCTCACATTGCCTCCTAAAAGATAAAAATGGGAGGCATTGTTAGTAGTTTGTGATCCATAGAGACTCACTACTTTGATGGAAGGAGTAAGTCATACATGAATATATCCTTTAGGTATAGACACATAGATAAAATGGTGATTAACTAACTAATTAAGTGTGATATATACAAAATATTTTTGTAGATGCCAAAATCTTTGGTATTTTTATTTGAAAGTAAGTTATTAGTAGTTTTAATTTAAAAATCTTGAGGGTAAATATGCAAGACAAGACTTCATACAAATATAAAATGTGTCAAAACATGACTAATAAGATAAGTGGTTAGGTAATGTCAAGAAATATAAAACTACCGCTAAATTTTCAAGGGGATAAAATCCAAACCACATGTTAGTCTAATAAAACTCAATAAAACCACTAAAAAAATTATACGTTTTACATTAAATTTTTTTTGAATCAATGGTCACAATATAGTGTTTTGGGGGTGGGATCCTCCAAGGATGAAAGGGAAGTTCCGATTATGGGGTTAAGTGGTAGTGCGCCTTATGGGGTCAAGGGGCAACACCCCTTGCAGGGTCCTCATAATGACTCAAAATTCACTTAAATTGATCTTTAAAATGACACCCAAAAGGGAAAATTTAAAGTCAAAAGTTAATAAATTTTTTTTTATACATAGTCAATGTTAATTAAAAATTACATAAGAGACTTGAAATTGTAGATATGAAGTCAAAATCAAAGATGTAAATAAGTAATTTATTAAATAGTCAATAGAGTTCTAAGGTTACCGTGTGTTTAGGCCCATTAAAAATAGTTAATAACATTTTAAAAACCACAATTAAAATTACAAATTACAAATGATTATGTAATGATATTGAAAAAATGTTAGGTAGACTACTAGTAGTTAGGGCAAAATTGTAATTGTCAGAGGCAAAATCACCAATGCAAATCAAGATCGTGACTATAGATAAATGATTTAGTGGAATATTAAAAACCAAAGATATTTACATATTCAAAGAGAATAAAAATACCTATAACACATGTTAGATTATGATATTATCAGACCAAGGTACTTAAAATATTTTTGAACACTGAAATAAGATTAAATTAAGTTTGTTTAATAATCATAAATGGGGAGTTATGGTTTTTCTCAATAGTAGTCAATCTTGAAAAACATAAGTTAGAAATGGAGAGCATATGTTTACAGATAGTTAGTGATATTTAAAAATAAAAAATAAGTGAATTATACATTAAAATCCTTAAAATGTTTACTTTTAGTCAAAATTATGAGTGAATATATTAAAATTACAAATATAAATCAAAATAGTAACTACCTATTTAAAATTGTGACTACATAATCAAAATCACAACTTCGTGTTCAAAATCATATATAGGAATCAAAATCATAGATTATGGATACTGATTTTGAATAACAATGCTAAATTTACCCTGATAGATAGTCATTAGGTTGGTTGTTTACATCAAATTCACCACTGTCAAACTCAAAACCACAAATGAAAAATTAATTTTTAAAGAAAAAATTTTCCTTTCACCTAGAGAACATGATTTTTGAAAATTTAAGCCCCAAATTTGTCCTAAATATTTCCTGTAATCTTTACAATCACACTTCACATAGAATATTAGCACAAAGGAGGGCTCCCACCATGGTCACCACATTAGAGATGATAAATTTGAGAATATATTCTAGATATGCAAATTATATACTAAAATTACCTCAAATTACTAATTTACCATTAAAATCTAGAACTAATTATGATTACATGTAAATACAAATGAATCATTCATACTAGCATTACATCCTAAAACCTAAGTACTCTAAATCAAGATCACAACAAGATAAACACCGAATGGTATGTATAATGGATTACCTACAAATAGACTAGGAATTTTATCATGATATTATCTTAACACAAAGAATAGGATATAATGGATTCATGGATGAATTTATAACTTGATTAAAAGATTAATAAACTGGTGGAGTATTCAATTCTTTCATATTCAACTAATTTTTCCAAATGGATGGAGATGGTTGGTTTCAATAGAGATAATGGAGGGTGATTTTATGGAATTTAAAATTCAATAGAATTATCTAGAGGGAGAACTTTCTATAGAATTAGAGAATGGTTGGAATATTCTAGACTCTATTAGAGGAGCCTTATGGGTTTTATTAGGGGTTTAACATGGTTTATAGGATAAATAGGTAAATACTAGGTACTAGGCATATAAGAGAGCCTAGGGGATAGGTGATTAGTTTTCTGTTAATTTAAAATTCACAAGTGATCTTAATGAGGATTGTTAAAAAAATGGGATGTTTAATAAGTGATGTAATAAAGGGATTATGTTTTTTTAGGATGTGAATAAATTAGCACGGCTATGAAAATATATTAAGGAGACTATATAATTAACTAGAAAATAGTTTAATTGGTGATTTATACAAATTAGATGGAATAGTGATGAAAGGGATTGATTAGTAAATTATTAGGAAAAATTAACGATGTTAGTGACAAAGTGAAAACATTTATATGCATGCAATATATACATACATATATACAAGAGATTGTAATATATTATTTAATATTTGATATTCTATTGATACAAAGTTTAATTTTTTATTTCAAATCAATGAAATTTATACATTTGTTTCATGGTTTAGATATGTCATCTCATGGGAAAGTAAGTCGGTTAGTTAATGTCAAATTTGACATTACTTCAAAGTAAGATATATCTTTTGAATAATAAAAAAATAGACGTGTTTTCTTTTTTTAGTATTATGTTTTTTGATGGCATGAAATCATTGGATTATTATACAAAGAGCCATGTTACTACACTTTTATTCGACCTAGAGTTGAATAAATTTATATTTATATAGGTTATTGTTGTGACCAATTTTACCCCTTTTGGAACAATAAAATAAGGACCTTTTTGTTCTAAAAATACTAAATTTTATCCCTATGAAAACATGAATTGGCCTTAAAAATATTATATACTAAAGCCTAAGTACCTTTATTCACTTTTGGATTGAAAACAAGATATTAATTTTGTTTTTCTATAATTATTTATTTGACTAATTAAGTTAATCATTACTTTTCAAGTTTGTTAGTTTTATACTTTATAGGCTAGTTATTATTAAAAAGTGTCATTTTTTCACCAAAATTCATTAGATTATTAAAGATTATTCCAACTATTAGTGTATGATTCTATTCCATTTAATGGTTTTTCCTTGCTCAAGTTTGTTTAGATTGATTATGTGTTAATTCCGGTCATATGTGAAGATAATATTAGACTCATGAAGATGTATAATCATGTCTATCTTATACCTATACATGTACCTCTCCTAAAACATTTTTAAGTAATGCTATAATGCTAATGATCACTGATCAATTGATTAATTATTGATTCTTCTTCATGTATCATGTTTGATTTTACTCCTACAATAGGTACCTATGATATGTAATTTATTTTCTCATATTACAAGGATTTGTGCTTTGTGTTTCTCAAACCTCAATTGTGGAATAATTTAACATGGTATCATATCTTAATTTTGGTAAATAAATGCAAATTTTGCTATTGTGAAACCTTGATTTCTAACTTGTGTGTTGAAGATTTGTCATTTATTGACCTAGAACATTGAATTTTCATTATTTCTTAGATTTTGCTCTTCTTTTAGGGTCCTTTGTTGATCTATATTTATAAAAAAAACAAATTAAAGGTTTCTCTTAATGTTAAACTATCATATAGTAGGTTTTCATGAAAAATGACTTGCACTATTAGATTAAAAATCTGGCAAAACCCTAGGATACATTATAAACATGACCTAGTTTCATGATAGTTAATTTTAGCCATTTTTTGAGGGTTTGAAGGTAATTTACTTGATTTCACATAAATCCATATGTCTAGGTCTCTAAGGTAAAATAGTTTTATATGTTTATATGAGTTTTATCAGTTATTTAGTGGGTGTTTACATTTTTTTAATAGTTTTACTATATTTAAAGATTTTATACTTGGCATAAATTTTGAACTTGCATGCTTAAATAAAAGTTATAACCATTCCTTATACCTAGTGGAAATCTAGACATATCCAACACATTTTTGGATCATTCATGTTTTGATTCTCATAAATTCTAAAAACAATAAGAATCTTAAATCACATGTCTAAAACTTTTGATTGCTCTAATAATCTCCAACTCTGATTCTAAAACTTTAAACTATTCCAATAGTCTACAACTATGACATTGTAAATCTATATTGATCTAATATCTCGCAACTCTAATTAAAATAATTTTGACTCCTCAAAAAACCATTAACTCTAATTATATAACTTTCAAGTAATATAACACCCTTCAATTCTTATGGTTATAGAGGGGGATTACATTTCTAATGTCAAAGTTTGATGCCTATAGAAGGGGACTGTTTCTCTGATGCCCAAATCTAATGACTACCAAAGTGGGTTTAATGTATAATATAAAATATTAAACACTATAAAAGGGCATCTTACTTCTATCTTGATGCATTTTCCCTTCCTAAGTATTACCTGATGGCTAGGGTAATGTCAAAGTTAAACTCTTGGTCTATGACACTATTTATTTGGATTTGGGAGGAGTGGGAAACATTCATAAACCCCCAAAGGAGACATAATCAAGGTGGATTACCCATACTAATTGGTATACCTTGGTCATATGAGATTTCTTAGTTCAACAAATCCTTCATGTATCACATATGGCATATCCTTATATTTAAAGAACTAATCAGTTCAACACATAATTCTTTTTTGCACCATGTATCAAAATCAAGTTCTACTTCTTACACCATTCAACTATCACAAGTATAAAACCAAATTTTAAGTAATATTAAGGAGAAAACTTTTAAACCAAGTAATAAAAGGTTAAAAAAATAAATTACACTTGATGTAGAAAAAGTCAAGTGGTCTAACTGAAGTGATGAAGCCTAATATCTATTATGCTTGTCTATGTCTCACAATTTGATTTTCATGTTGAATATTCCATTTATCCTACTTATTTTTAAACCATATTAGAAAAACTCTTTATGAATTAGAATATAAAGATGGGTCATGAGTTTAAGAATTAACTCATCAATTTGAGTTCATGAAAATTGGACACTATATAAGACTTTTCACTAGATTCAAGTCACTCTGGTTATAGTTGAAATTTTGAAGCATTGAGAAAAAGTATGATGAATTTAATATTTCTATCCTTGATAAATTAGGTTAAAAATATTTTGTATTCCTTTCTACATTGCATGCCACCAAGCATGCCCTTGGAACTACATGGACCATACCATCCTTGGATGATTTTATTACTGACTTGAGTTGGGAGCAAAACATGCTTATTAAAATGGGTACACTAAAACCCTTCAAGTCACATACATTAATTATGAGTCATGACAAATAGAATTATTATATTATCAAGGAAAATAAATATAATATGAAGTACCCAAAGCAAAAAAATGGTTTGAAATATGATTCTAAGTTAAATAATCAATAGAGTCCTCTTTAAGATTTGAAATACAAGAAAGAGTCACTAATATGTGCCTACTATATGAAAAATAGGCATGATGAAATAAATTGAGTAAAGATAAAACTTTATAACTAACTAAGATGATTTAGAAGAACAATTCAATGTCAATTAATCAATCAATTAGAGTTCATAATTTAGGAGTCTTCTAAGGTATAGATAGTAGGACGAGAAAAGTTAAAGGCAAAACACTTATTGCAGTTGCCTCCCAACCTTCCACATGGGTAATTTATTATGGTGACTCACATAAATTGGATTCATCTAAGGACCTTTTATTGTCCTTGGAAACTTTTTATATGTCTTCTATCTTTTTTGGTGATGATAATTTTATAGAAGTTAATGTGGGAGGATTTATGATGTCAATGATGGGACATTTTGATATGTTCTATGTTTTCCTTGATTATCCACCAATCTCATATCTATTTATAATATCATTGACATTAGTTTAGGAAATAGATTTGAATTCAAAATTGATTCTATGGTTATTAGGGAAGTAGAAAATGAATTCACATTAATATTTGGTAATGCAAATCACATGTCGTTACTGTATACTTTCTCGCATTTTTATCCTGCTCATCATTCTAATGCATTATTCAATTATTCACATGGGTTGAGGAAATTATGGAATATTGATTTATCCATCACAACTATTGAAACTTATAAAAACTTAGTCATCATGACATGGTTTTAGGGTTGTCATGTGTTTAGTTTTCTAATGATATTTTATTAAGGTTTCATAATTGGTAAGCATTATGAATATAGTTATGAGAAAGGGAAATCATAGAGATACAAATATATATTGGAGCTACTTCATAGTGACATTGTGGGACTATTTTATCTCATTAACTCAATAGGACTAAATACATAATTTAATAGATGAACTATGGAGGTATACTTGGGTTGTACTTTCTTAAATATAATTATAAGGTCTTTTATCATTTTCAATACTTTAAGGTGATTGAATAAAAGTAATCAAGTAAATAAATCAAGCTTTTATACACATATTATGGTGATGAGTATGTCAATAATCATTTTGAGTAATTATAAACTTTAGATGGGATTAAAATACAATGTACAATTCCATATATTCCTTATAAGAATAGTGTTGTAGAGCATAATAATATGTTATTAAAGAAAATAAGAATCTTTATAATGCACTTTAAATCTCTTGTACTCAATATTTGGTTAAGGCCATAAAATGTGCTTGTTTTATTTAAAATTGAGTTCCTCATAAAACATTGAAGGGATTCACTCATTTTAAAGAATGGAGTTGTTATAAACCCATAGTTAAGCAATTTTGAGTGTTTGGATCTCTTGTAATGGTCCACATTCATAATAATAAATGTAAGGTAACAAAACATTAGAGTTCACCTTTCATATTTGTGGTATATCCTAAGGGTGTTAAGTAAAATAGGATCATCCTTCCCACTATTCATAAGTTATTCATTGAGGGAAGTGTTCTCTTTCAAGAGGGTCCTTTGGATTCCACACTTTACACTTGTCTCTCTTCCTTAGATTCAATGGGATTTGATGATAATAACATTAACTCAGATCTTCTTGAGTAAATTCTTAATTTTTTTTTCTTCTTCTAGTTCAGATGAGGAAAGTAATGGTGGGGACTCATCTCCTCCTTTTTGTAAAAGACCTTTAGAGGATGAGGAATCTCCACATGACTCTCTGATCACTAGTCTTCTTTGGGTTAAACAAACCCATCAAGGTGGTGGCCATTGGGTTGGAGAACCATAAAACACCATCTAAACATGTTTAAAATTATTAAATATGAAACATGTAGTCATTACATCTAAACATGATTACAATTATAGAATTATAAACACTCCTAAGATGGATACGTATATGTAAGATGAGTATGGTTCCCTATTGAGTAACAACACTTTGAAATTAGTCCATCTTACTAAGGGAAGAATTTTCTTTCTATTTATTTGGATGTACCTAGAATAAATTGTAGCATATTTGTCTCTAGAATATTTCAAAACATGTTTGATAGAAAAGGGTTTTATTTGGTGCCTATTATTTACATACAAATATGTTTAGACTAGTTGATAAAATTAAATCAATGAAACTCACTCTTGTAATTATTATAACACACCATTCAGATGTTTTTCATATGGATGTGAAGAGTGTCTCTCTTCATGGAGAAATCACATGGATTTGTGGAATATTCTTCTCATTTTTTAACCTTCAAATATATACATATGGAATCAAATAAGATCCTTGAGCTTTGGCTTAGTATTTTGATTGGGTTTTATGGATGCCATTCTAATCTAAATGTTTGCATTGTATAGAAATATGATTCATAGTTGATTCTAAATATATATATTTATGGCCTATTGATTAAAATGATTTATTTATCCAGTATTATAGTAGTGGAAACTACTTTTTGATAGGTTTTAAATGATTGAATTTGGCTTATTATGTTACTTTCTCAAGATTTAAATTTCATATTCTAACTCTAAGATAACTATTGAACAATATAAGTATGCTCTTGATTTGAGTACATAATTTATAATGGATAAGTATATGCCAAATCCAAATCTATTTCTATTTGGTGTGAATATTTATATTGATTCTCTATCTCCTTTGTTTGATTTTACCTCTGATTAACAACTTATTTTCAATATTATTTATCTTATGGAGTATAACTAAAATGTCATATGCATTAGGCATGGTATATATTTTTATACATGAACCACATGGGATGCACTTGATAACATATAATCTTATTCTCCACTATATTTAGGGTAATCATAGTGTTAGGATTCAATATGGGCAAGGAATTAATATTAACTTAATTAGGAAGGTAGATTTAGATTAGACTATATTTGTAAGTCTACTTTATGTTATAGTTTATCTTATAATTCCAGACCAATTATTTTTTTAATCAAGAAGAAAAATTCTATTGATTTATCTTATATAGAGATGGAATATAGAAAAGGTGTTAATTTTTCCATTATGTCTATTTTGATTTAGGTAATTCTCATTGAGTTTGGTATCCAGTTTTGATAACCAATAACCATCTTATGTGATAATTAAACTATATTTTATGTCTATATAGATATCATCCTTCATCAATGCACAAAAAACATCAATATTCACATGAACTTCATTTTTGAGCTTATCCATGACCTGCCATTTATTTCCACTACATCTAGACTATAGATCAAATTATAGATATATTCATGAAATCATTCACTGAGAGAAAGTATCTTCATTTGTGAGATAGTATTAGGGTTTGAGTAGATTCACCATCCTCCTCTTATGGGTTTTATATGTACATGGGTAGCTTACTAGGCCTTTTATTGAAGACCCCATTCTTCACTCACTCTAGATATGTTTAAAGGGTGTGTTAGTGTAGGTTTTTATTCAATTTAATGTGTTCTCCTTACACATGATTTTTTAGCTTATTAGGTATTAATTTAGGTCATTGGGGAAGACACTACCAAATTCACAATGATGTATGATCATGGATATATTCCATCAATATATGCACCCATATTAATCTATTTAAGTAATGTTGTTAATGTTAATGATCATTGACAAATTGATGAATTATTTATTTTTCACTTTCACTCATGTTTTATTTCACTCTAACAATAGACACCTCTTATACATAAATTATTTTTGAATATTACATAAATTTATGCTTCATGTTACTTAGACCTAGATTTTAGTCTACTTAATCACAAACTATAAAGCTTTGAGTATCCCAATTAAACAATATCATGTCACAAATAATGATTTCATATTTTTTCGTATTGATGGTTTGGATGGGAATTTTGTTAATGCTTAAAAAAAATTGTGGAGGATAATTATTTTTATCCAAATATGAATACATATGTGGAACATTACATTTCAAGATGCATAATATCTTATGTGGATAAAGGTCATACATAGAATATATAGTTATACATTCCATTACCACTTCCAAGATGACCATGGATAAATTTGAGTATGGATTTCATGTTGGAATTAATTTTTTTTTGTTCTTATATATAGGTTTTATAAGATAGTTCAATTTATTAAATGTATGAAAACTAACAATGCTAGTAGAGTTGAAAAACTATTTTATAGGATGTTGTGAGATTGTATGGTGGTCCAATAATCATTACAATAGATAGTGATAAAAAATTTAAAGGTAATTTTCAAAGGAATTTATGGAATAATTTTTTAATTAATATATAATTCCATAGTGCATACCATGCAAAAATAGATGGAGGGATAGCAGTTGTAAATAGGATCTTGGGAAATTTTTTGAGATGCATAGTTGGAGACAAGCCCAAGCAATGGCACTTGGCATTACTAAAGGTTAAATTTGTATATAAAATTTTAATGAATATATAAAAATTAAAATCATTATTTTAGATTATTTAAGGGATAAATACTATGGTTCTATTTTATTTAGTATATTTACCATTTGTAGAATGAGTTATTGATGAAATAGAAGCATTTATAGAGCATATGTAATGGTTATAATAAGATGTGAGGATATATATAAAATAAAGTATTGAGAGGTGTAAGGTATAAGGATATATAAAAATAAGGTCAAAGTTACTTGAGGAAGGATATTTATTGATAGTTTACTTTAGAAAATATATATTTCCAATAAGCACATAAAACAATTTAAAGTGTAAGAAAATTTCACCATATATAATTATGAATAAAATTGATGATGATTATGAGTTGAGATTAATATATAATTTTGATATCTCTTTAGTGTTTAATGTTTTAGATCTATATTATCTTCATCAATAAGATGGTGCAGGGGTGAAAAATGAAGAAATAAAATAGAAGTAGCATGTATCAAATAAGAAAAAATATAAGATAACACAAATTATGGAAAACAAATCAATGCATACATGAAAACTAAATTATAACATGTGTTTCGTATAGTGGGAAGGATTAAAATAATAAGACCAATTATATTTTATAGATCTAGGTAAAAAAATTAATATGAGTAGATGTCAAGGTTTCAATCAGGGAACTTGTAAGAGTTAAAATATTTTCAAGTAAAGGAGGATAATGTAGAGACCAAAATTTTGATTTTTAACTCCGTTTGAGCTCTTTTTTATGATATAATGATAGTCTAGAAAATATTATTACATACATAACCCATTTTATATTATTAAAGGTTTTACAAACTTTTAATAGGCCATAAGTGACCATCTAATTGTTTGAAAAACATTTTATTCTTTTTTTCAATATTTTTCCATTTTTATAAATAATGTATTTTTAATCAAATATAAAATTTAATTTAAATTCATATATTATGTTAATTTTATTGTTTAGAAGATATATGGATATTTCTAGTCTCATCTGACCTTTCATGGAAAACAACTAAAATAATGGTTGAAAAATCACTAGAAGAGAAATTTTACTAAAATAATAATTTTCTAAAAATATCATTGGTTATTTTAGATTAATAAAATCCAACATTTGACTAGTGTGTAATCTAGTATGAAACACTAAATTGTATTTATATCTCCCTCCTAGAAAATATAAAATGTCAATAGAGAAAGAAAAAACCAAGAAATAAAAATTACAACCAAGAAAAAAGTAAAAGGATCTAAAAAGGGTTTAGTAAGGATCCAAAAATAAAATTCACCTTAAGCCTTGTGGAGGAACCAACCTAGGATAAAAAATAATTAGGATCATATCTCCACAAGTTGAATTTGAAAGGAATGAGAATGAAAGAAGGATAATATTCTATTTTTTGAAGGACCTAAACTAAACAACTCTCAATATCTATCCTAATAGAATAAAAGGGGTCACTTATGAAACCTAAAATAATAACTAGTGAACCAATTGAATCCATCCTCCTTAATACTTCCAAAAACTAAAGGGAGATAATAAAATCACCAAATATGATTTCAGCGACCCAAACCATGAACTCAAAATCATATTCAAACACAAACAAATACTTCTTAGATCAAGATGAAAAAAAGATTAGAATGACCAAAATGACACAGCAATCCATTGTAAACCAGGACAACATATTTTAGTCAATGAAATAAATCAATAGAAGCTATCCATACACAAGTACCCAAAAAAAATCCAAGAGCCAAATAAAATAAAGAGATAAAATACAAAAATTTGACACCTCAGTAGCTGTCTTTTTCCACCTAGTAGAAGATTCCATGGTCAAACCTAGTGAAGAATATAATCTAAATTCATTATAGGTTTGATCCTTGAAGGTCTCATGGCCTGACCATAATAAAACCATTTCAGACATTAAATGATTTTATTTCTTTATGTGTAAATATTTCAACATGGTAAAAAGTAAAGTGATAGTAGCGGTATTGATCTTAACTTGACCAAAGATTACATACCCCCTACATGTTTCACTCAATAGGAGATCAAAAAATCAAAACATGTAAAAAAATAATATTTTGTGATGTACTAAATAATAGGGGATATCAAAACTATCGCATCCCAAAAGTATTAGTCCCCATATTTTACATTGATGATAAATAAACATATAAACATGATTATAAAAACATGTCTATATTTAAATATGGTTGAAGGAAGACTAAGTAAATAATATAATAGGCTAGGGTAAAAATAATGCTCAAGAAATCCCCAAAAAAATCATTCCTCAGGGAATCCATTGACATGAAGATTGTTTTATTAAGGAAAACATATTAACCAAGATAAAGGGAAACACAATAAAATACCAACCAAATATGACTACCTATATTTTTTAGGAGATAAGATTTCCAAGTCTTAACTAGGACTGGATACCAAACAAAAATTGCCTTATAATTTTTCTAATGTTTAACACCTCTTAACAAAAAAATACCTCTATACCAAATAATTGAGTGTTCCAAGGTTATCCAAGCATGATTTTAATTAAATCACTCTTTCACAACCACCTAAGGAATATGGGTAAATATCATCTTCAAGGTCAAATGACCCAAATGCCAAAATATCCCCTTATTTTTATATAATTAGTCTATAGTCTAAAAACATAGGCTCTTTTAGCTTTTTTTCCCCCTTCCCTAGATTCTCCAAACCTAGTGGGTATTGGTCACTATATAGGAATCCATCTAGTAAAGGTAAAACATTAAACACCTATTAACATGGCTTAAAAGACTCAGCAAGAACCAAAACAAAATCTTGTCTAATTAATTCTATCTCATCTCACTTGGAAAATGCTTCCCCCAGATGCAAATCTTACTTAACTAGATGGAATGGATCATGGTTTCCTCATCACCTTCTTCCCTTTTCACCACAAGGAGACTCTTAGACTTGAAGACCCACACCAATTTTGTAATAAATTTATGGGTTAGTTAGTTTTATGTAGCTTTTCGTCTATTTACATCTTCTAATTATATGTGTCAACTCCATCTAAGTTGAGTTTTACTTAAATACTCTATTATAAAATTCTATTAATTCAATGATAATTAACATAGAATTTGGATTTCATGCAATTTTTGATTTTATGCCTATGGATAAATTTTATTATCTAGAATTCATTTTCATCATGCATGGACTTCAGTTTGGGCATGCAGTCTTTGTTAGGTAGAAAGTAATAAGGTCTCTGTTACAAAGTATCTATTTAAAGTTGTCTCTATCATTATGGTAGAAATATTTAGTTTGAAAGGGTGAGTTATATAAACCTCTAAATGATTTATACTTATGATTTGGTTTGTTGGTTTTTTGTATTGTAGTATTTTCATTTTTGAATATGACAATAGAGATTGAAAAGGGGTTTTGAATTATTTTTTGATTTATTTTTGAGAAATAAAGTATTTATGTCACTTCTTAGGGTTTATGTAAAAAAGAGGTTCTGAGTTTTGAATGTTGTGTAATTTTGATATGTGACCTTACATACACCATAGATTTTGTATACAATGGTTTTTAAGTAAGTCTACAAATAATATTTTTTCTATCTTTTAATGACAATAATATCATTTATATATTAATTTTTGTGATTTAAAATATATGTTAATTTTTTTATCTTCTTTTTGGAAAGCATGAATTTCTAATTATTAGAGCCATAAACGTCAAATCGATTTAGTTTTTCAGCAATGGTATGTTTGCGATGAAATTTTCTATTTATGTTATAAAGTGAAATATTCATTTTTCTTATTCAACCATGAAATGATTTCCTTAATTTATTATAGTTTACCATGCATATAACATACACTAGGAATGCAATAATTATTATTTGGGTTAAAGCCAAACTAGTTTATCTGAATGGATGCTAAAAGATTTTTTTTTCTATGTTTTGTTGATGAAATTTATATATATTTATTTCAATAAGGTTTTTAGTTTAAGTCTATATTTGTGTCATAAATATTTTATAGATAATTACAAGACTCATAAACCTTCAATTTATTTTTGTTTAATATTTTTTTGGCCATTGGTATTGCATTATTTTTACATGAAAGGGTGAGGTCAAAGTATACTCTATAGAGATTTATTTTTATACAATATAATTAATTCGTTTCTATATTTTAATGTGTATGCACAAATAATTTTTTTATTTTGATGTATTATTATTCCAAAATAATGGTCATTTAAATAACATATTAAGAAAAATAATCTATATATGAGCTCTTCATATTTGAAATAATTCTCAAACTATTTTTTCATTTTTATTCACTTATATAAAGTACTTATATAGGGTTTTTATATATGGGATACCCTTCTTCATGGGAATTAAATAATAAAAAAACATATTAGGGGTCATGACTAAACCAACTATGGCTATAGAGTACCTAACATCATAAAATAAAGATGAAAAAATTAGGGGTGTAGATTAATTACTTTTATGGGTGTAAAGCACCTGAGGTCATAGAAAAAAAGGAAAGGGTTGTCAACTAAGAAATGTCTCCCCTATGCCAAAAAGCCTTATACAAATCTTTTCCCTCAACATACACATAAATGCATAATTATATATAGATAAACACTTTTGATTGGTCTCAATGGCTTTATTTTTATTTTGATTATTTTTTAACATTTAACATGTCTAAAAACTATACTTAGATGGAGACATTATATCAACATATAAAATAATATAGTTTTAATATATAGAGTGCCACATTTTAAAGAGGTGATCAAATTGTAAGCCCAAATTCTTTCTTTGTTTAATGTTTTTTTTCAATGCGGTTTGATTGTCTTTATTTTTAAGATTATAGATTTCATATTTGAAAACATGATTTTGGCTATTTTTAATTTTGGCTCAATGTTTCAACACTTTACTATAAACACAACATGTTTGGTATAAATTTTAGTTCAAATTATTTCCATAGGACATGAATAACAATTTTAATTTAATATTTTTTTCACTCTATCTAATATTTTTTTAATTTTGGGGGTGGTCCCATGAAGCTGAAATAATACATATACTGGAGTACATTATATATTTACATTTAGAATTGAATCCTCACATTTTTAATTATTAGACACTTGGCTACTATTAAAAAGTGAGAATGAAAGTTTCCTTCAAAAAATTATGGACTTAGTTTTATTATTTATTTCATTGTGGACTAAATTATTTAATTTACTCAGCATTGTTATTTTTATGACTAAATATTAGTGGGATGGTTTCTTTAACTTTAGATAATATGATCTAATTTACACATTTTAGAATACTTAATACTATAAAGATGCATTCATCATTGGTCATTGATGTCGTACTTAATAGAGTGAGTATCTTGAAAAGTAATGGGAACTATTAGATGAAACTTTTGTATTTATATATAATGTTTTCATAGAATTAATTTTAATTTGTATGTAAGAAAATTGTGTAGAGTAGGAAAATGTGGTCTTCTGCACTTTTTTCAAATTCCATTTTTTTTTAGTGTGATTACTAGAGATAAGTCTTCAATTGAAATCATATTTTTTTGGGAATTTTATAGGACTTATTATATAGGCACAGTCTCATATATATATATATATATATATATATATATATATATATATATATATATATATATATATATATATATATATATATATATATATATATATATTTGCAATATATTTTGTCTCTTTTATTTTTTATAGGTCATTCGAAGTGTAGAACATATATATTTAAAAATGTGGGGAAATTCAAAATGAATTTCCGATTGCTACATTACAATGGTTTGAGGTGTTCTTCATTTAATCCAATAAGGAAATACCTGAAGTATAATATGCATAGATTAAATCATTATAATTGTTTGATTATTTTCCTTGATTTAATAAAATAAGTAACTAAACAAAGTATACTCTAGTATGCATCTAAAGATAAGTCTTTTGTATATGTGCCTTACAACACTTCATAAATATAGGAGTAAGATTTTTTTTCATGTTGCATCAAGGCATAATTTCCAAGAATATTTTCGAATGATTTTCTTTAATCATATATTATTTTTTAGTTCCAAAAGGAGTAACTATACCATTCATTTTAATTAACATCAAATTTTTCCCTTATTCAATGCACAATAACATTGAATTATTGTACATGTTGATAAATACGTAAATAGCTATAATATGTGAGATGCAAGTTGATTAACTAGATAGAATCTTTGTATTTTATGCATGGCTTTATAATAATCAAAGAAGTGGACTAATAAAAATTAGATGTTTAATGCCACTTTAGGTAGTGTAAATTTGTTTTGACAGGATCTTTAAATGCTTAAGAATCCCTTAACATGTTGTCATATGAATTATTAGAAGAATCACTAATTTTGTGATTTATTTTGACAACTCTACTGATATCATCCCTTTTGAGTTGATAAAAATCCCTAGAATAAAAAAATATTTGTGACCTTTTCAGAGAAATGTTAGGAGAAAGTGGTTTATTGGCATAATGTCATCAAATCAGATTTGACCTACCTGTCCTAGAAGAATTCCTATTCTATAAGTTTTACAATTAATTTATATTGTGATTTTAAAGCATTAACCATCCTCCTTTTGTAATGCCTTAAAATCTTACTTAAAATCCATTGACATCTAAATCCATTTTCAATACTCATATGACCTACTGTCATTGCCTTTGCTAGTGTAAGTCCTTTGCTAGCTATTTTTGATATGCATCCTTTTGGCATTTTATATCAAGCATTATAATTATAGGTGAGATAATATTTATCATCGTATAATCATCATGAAAACCGTGATTATAATCTTAGAGGCTCATATTGAGTGTAGGGCAACCGTTGTGCTTGATCATTATGCATAATGTCATAAGATTGAGATTGGTAGTGGATCGTATTGGTAATTAATAATTATAGTTGAAGATGTATACTATCATTCAATCTACTTCCACCATAATTCGAACTACAAACTATCATTATTTTGTCCTCAAAAGTGGTATTTAACTTCCTTCTCTACCCACAAAATATCCTAACTTATCACCTATGCATTTCCTAATTCCTTATAATTGTCAAGTTTTTCCCATGAAGAGAGTGGAATAATTCATACCATATTGTATTCTAAAAATAATTTTTTTTATGGGTCTTCCTTTACAAAGGATACAAAAAAGTTATTTACAAATAAAAACATAATGCATGAGAAGGGCTCTAATTTAGAGGAGTTTGTATGGCTAAAAGTTGTGATAGCACTTTATATCAACAAACGAGAAAGAGGAGGATTTCATGGCCATCAATAGCTCTAAGCTCACTTACAAAAATTAAAAGTAGGCCAAATTTATCCATATTAATTTATTTTTGAATCTGACCTACAACTTATCTCATATATTTTTATCTATTTTTTTCAATAACATGGCCCGATGTGTTGAAAGATTGAAACCATTATTATATTTGTATTAATCAATTTTTAGTTTTAGTCTTCAATGATTTAAAATATTTTTTTTCATCTATTTTATCAAATAGTAAGACCTATGAAATTAATTATTCAATAGTTTTATTTAATTTTAGATTGTAATGCTTTGAAAGGATTGTTCCATCTTGTGGATATGGAAGAGGTTTTGTGGTTTAACAAGAATTAATATTTTGATATTTTAACATGTTACTATTATTTTTTCCTTAACATGTGGGTGATATCCAAATACCTAGGACTCCTTGCACTTCTTATAATAGTGATACATAGATTAACGTTATAAGGATTTCAATTTTTAGAAACATACTTTTATTTGTTATTATGAAGATCTTGAATTTGGAAAAATGACTTGGGCTTTTTTATAGTTATAGGTTTATCTTCCTACAAAGTCCTCTATGCTTAGGATATTTTTGGAGAATAATCTGTGTAGGTTGGGTGTGCCTAAGTTGTAATTTGAAAAATTATTATTCTTTGTATGACCAACAAGGTTTGTGTTATAGCATCTCCGTTATACATATCTCTCTAGGTTATTTTTCTAAATATTCAATATAATAAATTGGCCATAAAATTTAGTATAACAAGGTTGTTTACTATGGTAACACTTATGTTGCATATTAGGTAAGATGTATTGTGAGTGATTTTGACCTTTGTTTTGTGAAAATCAGAAAACTAGATAATGTCTATTTTTTGTGGTTCAACTTTTTGAAGATTTTGCACTTTTTGTCACTAATAATTTTAGTTGATAGTTTTTACAAAATATAGTATTTATAATATACAATATTTACAAAATAAAATATTATTAATATAACTTTGATATATATGGGTTTTATACACTAAGGAGAGTATAAAGGTTTGATTTAATATTTTACTAGGAGTTGAATTAAAAAGTATAACATTTAATTAATTTTTAGGAATTATTTATGTAATATTTATTATTTACATTGTTAATAAATTTAGCCCATGTATAGATGAAGATGATGATGCTTTGAATATTTGATTATAAATGGGTTTATTCTAAGTAGACATCAAATAAATTCATAAGAAAATAGTTTGGACAGTTAAATTATTTAAATAAAAAAAACCACATCTTAGTTTGTATCAAATTTAACTATGCATTAAATATAAATGACCAAACAAATTCTGAAACAAAACACTTGGCATTATAGTGACCAATTAATAGGGACAAGGATGTCTAATATAGTACTCTTTATCTTAAATTTAGTTAAAGATATAAATGTATAGGCTATGTAAATGAGTAAGAAAATATTTAAATTTATACAAGTTTTATACTTTATAGGAACAAGGGTGCAGAACACCAAGTCCCTATGGGAGGACTAAATAATATTTTAGAGTAAGTTTAAGCATTTTAGTGTGTTGGCACATATGCATGCTACCAGTGTAATGATACAAATTATGCTTTGAGAAAGAAATTAAATATTTTTAATGGTAAATAATTAACATTAGATAAATATTATTTTGCATAAAATTATTCATAATAAATTTAACATGTGGAATGGTAAATAAATTAGCATTAGAGTAAGATTATTTTACATTAAGTTATTCATAAGCTTGCAATAAACAATCCACTAGAAAATAGTACTCTGTATATGTGTCAAGATTTAGGGATTTGTATATCTATACTTATGAAACATGGATTCCCCTACCCCCAAATCTCACACAAAAATAGACTTAGTGTTAGCGGCGTGGATTCTGGTGGTGGGGAATAGATCCCTAGCCCTACAAGCTACTTGTAAGAAATGAAATATCATGTATGCACTAACTGAATCAAACTAAAAAAACTTTGAATCAAATAAAATGAATCTTTGAACACTAAATTATTGTTAATATTTGGAAACCTAATCTATTTGCAAGGTACCTATTTCTCTACCACTAGTCTTGCTAAGCTATTACATTAAAACCTATGACTTTATGACTGTTAAGATAAATTTATTCATTACCCAAGGCATACAGATGTGGCTTGCTCATCATTCTAATGTTAAATAATAATTCTATCACAATGATATATATTCATACTTTATTAATATGGAAAAATTTGACCTCATTATTTCTTTTAATAAAATTCTTAGTTAAAGTATAACACTCAGTTTAATAGTAAATAAATTATTCGATGAATGATTTAGCAAAATTTGGTCTTAGGTTCAAATCAAACTATGAACCTTACATCTCCATAGATTCTTATGCTCCCTATGTTGTCTATTTATTTGGCATGCCCTATTGGGTGAATGTGTAGATCAATTGGAAACCTCCCATGCTTTTCTTCAAAGATTTTTGTTTACAAATTTACATCTCTTTTGTAGGTATGAAACTATCAAGGCCAACCATTATTGGTTAGCTCTAAGGATGAAGATGGAAGATAAATAACAATTGAGAATGGAAGAGGTGGACCCCTTTAAGGTCATTGATTCTAGTGAGGAATCAGGGGATGACCTTTCTAGCTGAAAGTTTCTAAGGGGTGGTGGTACCTAGTCTACTACATTTCTATATTAGTAGATTTGTTGAATTCTTTGTAAGTCCTAGTGTTTTTATGCTCTAATTCTGAATTCTAGAACAAGATTGGTTGTAAGACGTTAATAGCTATAGGTTGATATCTTCCATGGTGGCTAGTATTTCAAATAGAATAAGCTATTGGGTTAGTAGGTTTCAACCATATTTTGGCCGAACATGGTTGGCATTTAAGGCACATATATGTGTTACTTTTTGAAAGAATAATAAATAGAGATGAGAATAGGAAGAAGACATTGTGGGGTATGTTGCTTCATTTCATTCAATTGGTCTACATTTAGAGAGAAGTATTGAGTCCCAAAATGGAAATAGTTCTTAAAATAAATCTATATACTTGACTTAAATGAGAATGTTTGTCATATATTTATAAAACTACCATGATGTGGGCATTGATAACTCATAATATCAGTAAAATGTGAATAGAAAATTGTAATGTGAGAACTTTATAGTATATAATTAATGAAATTGCACAATAGGAAGCTGACCTAAGGTAGTGCATGAAATCTGCTGAGACTAATCAGAAGATTGCAAATAGTATAGATAGGTACATGACATGAACATCAAAAAAATTAATAAATTGGATTTGAATACCAATGAAAAACTAATATCTCAAACATTTTATGGTGTTATGTATTTATTTCCTAATCTCATTTTTCTTCCTGAGTTGACAAATTATAGTTTCAGTTGGCATTTGTCTTGCTTGACTACCTTGAATCCATGGGTGATGTTTTTTTTTTGTTATATCTATGGGGCTTGATATCCCTTATTTTAGTTTTAATTATAAAAACAAATGATGATGGAAAAGGTATTGATGGTGGTCTACCTAACATTTCTAACTTATTTGAAGAATAGGTTTCCAGTTGATAGTTTTAGAACACCTCATGCAATAGACATAACTACCTATTTAAGATGCCTCATAAGAGATATAAAAAACATGTTTAAAAACTTTAAAGGATGCAATCAGTCAAAAATCTTAATGGTTTGGATATTTTAAATTATAAGGGTAAATATTTTTTATTTTGATTGACTAGAAAGAAAAGGCTTAACACAATTGTCATAGTGAATCAAAAACAAAAATGTTTGTAGCTGTCATAGAACAAGCGTTCATGTAGTTAAAAATAAAAAATGATATGGCGTTCACTAAATAAATAGCTCATAACCACATGGATTCAGAAAGCATAAAATTAGAAACTATGAAAGTAGGTCAAAAATATAAAATTGAGGGCTTGAGTTCCTCTCACACTCGAATTAATATGTTTTCTTATACGTACATTTCCCAAACTTTATAAGGAATCACTAATTCCAAACTTCCATATGCTATTACCTAGTACATCTCTTTCTTGTTTTGGTTGTTTATGAAAGTAATGTTGGTGCTTTTGTGTAAATATGCCCTCTTGGTTACTTATAAAAACTAATTATTAAATTTTCATAGTAAATAAAGCATTAGAAAATAACATTTATGAATACCTTGCTCAGTTTTTAAGCTACTTAGTAAATCATAATGCCAAACATAACAAATAGAGCAATAGGAAAACTTTATATACATACTTACATTGGTATACTGTTACTTCAAAGTTTGCTTCTTTCAGTCATACATCTCAATCAAAATGTGAAGAAGGATAAACAAGTCATTTTCAATAGAAGGAACCAATTCATTAGTTATTGATGTAAATCAATCTCTAAAAATGAAAAAATAAGTAAAATCAAACTTGTCTTCCATGTAGGCAACACTATAAAGATCTCCAAGACAGGTATCATATTCTTGTGGAGAAGATGGTTCTATTCTAGGACAAAATGCTCCCCAACTATTCTCCTTGTAATTTGATGCTATTGTGGCACATATATTGAGGTATTTTATTAGTATACCTTTAAAAATGGTTCCACTTTCACATGCTTCAATATAAATCACCTATTGATCCAAATAAAAATATTATTGATTCCCTAAACATATTACATTAAAATTTTTGTTATGGGAAGTGTGCACCCAACAAAATACTATAAATTTGTTTAGAAAATGAAAGGAAACACCAATATGAAAACCTTATTACTTCTACTCACCATTTATTTATAGGTTCCAACATCATATTTATTTTTCAAGACTTACTCAAAATCACATGCATAGAGATAAGGTAGAACATGAATCCTTACAACAAGTTATATTAACCATACCAATAAGATATAGAATCATGTATCATATAGCTAAGTAGATAGAAGAAGAATGTCAAGAAGAAGTGAAATTACTATAAATCTTACTAGAAAAAATGGATATATGATATCTTTTATACTAATCCAAAAGTAGCACATCAGAATACAATTGGAATGCCTTTCATGTTAACTAACCTCTTTACAAAGAAATTATTTAGAATAAATCAAAACATAAATCAATAATAATAGGAGTCATTGATAATTACACAAAATATTTTGTGATGAACTACATAAAAGAAATTCAATTATATAAAACTATCTTGCCTATATTTAATCCAATATAATAACAATAAAATTGGTTATTATTTTCACAATATTAACATTTACCAGCTTAAAGAATCTTGAAATTTTGAATTTCTATGAAACTATGTTAAAAATTAAATATACCCTGGTCACAACGGACTACACTAACATCAAATATCCATCATGTTTCAAATTTGATGAAATTGTAATGCTCACCAAGAACTCCATCTCCTTCATGATCAGATTAATAGATTAAAATATGATCATTGGGACCACTATCAATAACCTTTCGACTTATACCTTTTTAAAAAAATTTATTCCCAAGAATAATAGCAAATAAATTTTCAATGGTGAGAATTTTCCCCGTGTAGTTTTTGACAACATGATCAAGTCTAACACAATGTTAAGAAACAAGTAAAAGTTAATCCCTTGAAATCTTGTTGATTGAAAACTAGATGATATCATACATTAATTAAGTCTCAATGTGAAAAAATTGTGAATAAACAATAAAATATCTCTCTCGTATGAAAAAATCCCCCTCTACTATCACTTCAAATTAACAAAGCTAATCAAACATAATTAAAATAACATATTGCTAATTGTACCATGCAATATGGAATATTTGCCCTTTTTTTAATGCCACAATGGGTTGGTATGGGAAAATATTATTGATATAAGTGTTTATGGACTCATTACGATGAATATTGTGCTCACCTTTGGAATAACTACATAGACATCTGATCTCTGAGGATGATTGATGATAGTACCCTAGTTAGGATTTTCTCCATCATCTACCATGTCATAATAAATACACACCAAAATAATCTCCTCTTTCAACCCTCCTCTTTTTATAACTTGGTAGGCATGGCAAACATCAACCTACAAACTCCAATTAGGGAATTAGCTCACCCCAATCAAAAAACATGATAAACATATAAATCAACTATGTTTAGATACTAAATGGGTATAATAAACAATAAACCTTATTATGAATATAGAAAAAAACGATTAAGAAAAAGTAAAAAAAAGAATAAAATTAAATGAGGATGATAAATAGGTGCCTTGATTATGAATTATAATAAACTAAAGTCAACATTGATCAAAATAGAAGATAATTTGATGGGTAGATCCAAGAAAAGAGGTGACTGCAAATGAAGAAAATACCTCATTTGGCATAAATCAAATAAAAAACAAAATAATGGGAGGGATAAATAGAATACTTGATTATGACTTATAACAAATTATATTAATCATAAATCAAAATTGGAAGTATTTAAATGAGTACGTTAAAAATAAAAATGGTTATTTATTGACAAAAATTCAATTCGGCATAATCCAAAATTTAAAACAATTAGATCATGGGATCTCAAAGAGAACAGACTCATACTTAATATAAATATTATTCAACATAAAACCAAAAGAGAAAATAATTAAATTAAATGGGCCCATTTAAAATAATACCTAGATTCTAATTAAGAATTAATACAAATACAACTTAATACAAATTAAACAGAATGAAAGAAATGGAAAAGGGAATGGTAGGCATGGTTGAAGCATAAATCTGATTAAGATTAAATACAAACCAAATCAAAATAGAGAATAAATATCAAAATGATTATTGTCTAATTAGTGTACAGTTGTTATGCCATCCATCAAAGTACAAAACCCAAAAAATAAAAATAAATGAGACTGGATTGAAGTCCTAGAAAAACATGATTGAAAAAATACCAAAGGTCTATGATACTAAATCAAAGAAGGATAATTATATAGGTATCTGATACTAATAGATGCCAAAAGAATCTTGAAAGATTAGTATGTTTATCCTTCAATCAAAAAAAATAAACAACAATTAAATGGGTTGGATGATGAAATAATTGAGTCTTAAGCATGAATCAATTCAAACCCAATTCAAAGCACATATAAAAAAAGGGGTAAGCATAGAGGCCTAATTAAAACTTAACACAAACCAAATTTAACATAAATAACAATAGAGAATAGTGAAATGGGTTAGACAAAGACAATAGTAAAACTCTATCTATGAATTAAAACAAACCTAATTTGAAACACATTTAAACCATATAAAATAATATATACAAAGGGTATGAATGGATGAAGAAGATACCTAATGGCTATAATTATAATACCTAAAAGATCCAAAAACCAAAATAATCCACCTTCTACCTATCTTGTAATCTTCATCACCATTATCAACATCTGTGGATAATTTTATTATATAATTCCTTTCACTATTTCCACTCTCTGCAATACCTAAATTCAATACTAGCAACAATACACTACATAGGAGACAATTAAATTTCCTTGAAGAACTCCATCACAAAATTAGATACTATAATTTGATTGTTGCCTAAAATCTGCAAAATCTAGAGTGGAGTTGACCCTCTATTAGATTTATCAGATGTGGATCTCTTGCAGAGCTAAAATGTCTATGATGAATAATTGATGCAAAGGGAAGAGGGAAAATAATGAAATTATAGTTAGTATGGTATCATAACAGAACCACTTTAGGGACTATTAACCAAACAATATAAAACCAAAAACCACCATATGATTAATAAACATTTATATGTTTATAACCCTCTACAAGATGGCTGCTCCATAACCATATATCATATAGAAAAAAGTTAAAATATAAAAAGAGAATAAAACCACTTTGGAAACTATTAAAAATAATCAAATATATAATCTACCATACCACGATTAAACAGTTATATAGTTATACCCATACAAGATGGCTGCTCCATAGCTCAGCATATAAATGACTATAAAAGTTAGATATTTAAACCCTAATTGTAGAAATGGATTGGATAACCAAAAACTAGTATAGGAAACCAAATCCACAAAACTCCTAAAGCCAAAATGATCTCTAAAAGTGTAGAATCCTTATTCTTGTTTAGATAAATATAAGAAAAAATAAATAAAAAAATGAAAGTATTTGTAATTACAAGTTGAAGAATTAAAAACATTAAAATCATAAAAATTGGGTCAAGTAGACATTATTTGGAAGGTTTCACTAAGTAGAAAGCTTCTAGAGTTCCGTTGTAAAATCATTTTAGCATTTCTAAAGCCTATCTGGTACTATCCACAAATTTTTTCTTTTTGTATATCCAAATGTCCTGATGGACACCACACCTTTTGACCTACGACTGATTCACCCCTAAAACAAATAAGTAGATACCTCACTTTGAATGACACTACCATATAGGATGGAGATATGAGCTTGTAGGTGAACCGCCTTTCCCAGCCATTAAAACCCATCGGCATTGCAAATGTTATCATGACTTTTGAGAATAACATAAAAACCGCATAGCCGATCATAATATACTAGATAATATTATTTAATAGCATTGTTTAAATACCATGCAAGTTACTCTGCAAAACATTAAAAAAAAACTTAACTATAAAAAATAACCCATTTTGATTGACTGACAGATCAGGGAATAATGAAGAGTTAAATCACAAAGAAGCCTA
>JARHVA010007976.1:327500-335000 GCA_037957365.1 Torreya grandis | reverse complement strand
AAACATATTTACCTATAATGATTTTCAAAAATGTTGAATTTTTTGTCTAAAAATGCCCATAACTCTATTTCTTGAGATTAGAGACTCACATAAAAATTTCTATCTTTCAAGTCACTCGCATTCAATCTTAATCTTTCATAATTCAATAAAATGTTAAGTATATAAATCATGTTTATATTTTACATAATTATCAAGTATAATTGTAGAATTAGTTTCTACATTTTAGATTCATATTAATTCTTAGTTATAACACACCATATAATCTAAACTAGTTCATAGTTTTAACTTTATTAAGTCTCTTTATTCAAATCAATGTAAAACATATTGATAAATATGTATATCATACAGAACATTCCCAAACCATAGGTTTATATTGGGTTTTTATCATTATTTATATATTTTTTCTTTTTATGTCTTAGGGTTTCATTTTTATAATTAATTTCTAATTTTCCATAAAATCACAAAATTACATATGGCTATAATGGATGTAAATATGTCATTTATTAGAATCAATCTATGATTTTAATCATTACATGTTCTTTGAATTTACTATGTGAAATATATAATAATCATACAATTCCATAAATAAAATATTTATGTAATAATAAGTCTGAAATAAAAATGAATAATATTTAACCTCCTTTATCTTATATTGTTGCAACATCAAATCTGAGTTGTATATTATTCTCACTAGGCACTAAAGAGAATTAATGACTCATTTTATTCCTCGCAATCCCATTATTCACCCAAGGCTTATGTTAAATTTCACAAAACATGTTGTAACCCATATCAGTGGATTTATTATCAATATTTACATAAAAAATGTTCATGAAAACAAAAAATCTACTATGAATGTTAATCGAGTCCATGAATATATAAAATACCACTTTTCTTTCAATGACATTGATGAAAGTCAATTAACTCAATATCTTGACATGAACCCATAAACTCATGATGCTATTATATATGTTGTAATAAATGAACATTATTTTTCTCAAAAGATAGTATATCTGAGGAATAGTATGATTATTTCTTTGATACATATCATCCTTATATAGCTACTAATTCAACTATTGGTGTCCAATCTACTAATATTTATACTATTCCTACATCTATACATTTGGTTACATATGTGATGACCATTCAAGGTGTGGTTTCTACATAATGTATCAATCAAATTTTTATACCTACTACTATACATATAACTTTTTCCAATCCTAGGATTACAACATTTATTACACCATCAAGCTCACCTACTAAATAATACCTCAATCACATTATTTTAGCTATGTAGAGTAATGTTTTCTAGTTAGATAAAGGTTATTATTGAGCTAATCATTGAAAAAAATCGCATGATTTTCTTTATAATCCATTACCCCAAAATATTTTATCTTATCCCTTCCTTGTGGGTTTTGTATCTCCCAAGATTATGTTATATGATGGTAAAGGTGACCTATAGTAACACCTAATATCCTTTCAAACAACATATTTTTACTATGCCTCTAATTAAAAATGATTTAAAAATATATTTACAATATTTTTCAAAGACTATGCTTTGTGTTCATTCTCTAACATCATAATCCCAAAAAATAAATCATCCAACTATTCATAAATTCAATTTCTTATCACTCCTGTGAATCAACATTGATAATAAATTTTATTATGTAGAATATACTAAACATAAGGAAGCGTCCAATTAGCTAGTCGGTTGTTATATCCTTTTATATATGACTTGCTATCTAATATGATCAAACCTATGGCTTAAAATGAGTTACAAGACATATTCAAGTAAAATTTGATTGGACCACTCCGTGATTATATTATATTAAATACATTCAGTTAATTCATAGAGATATGCAATAAAATTTGAGATAGAGACAATAAGATCATTTATTTTATTAAAATCAAGTATGCACCTAGTGATCTAATGAATTTGACTTTAAATTTAAATACAAAACATGTCATAAGATTAAATAAAATGATACATATAATTATTAAAAAAATATGGTTAATGTAATCTCACATCCTGCATAATGGTTTTTCTTATCCTCTCCTCAAAACAGGTTGCTTTCAAGAATAATTACAACTACTTATATAATATTATAAAATTTAGTTAAATGTAATATTATATTTTTTCTTCTACCATAAGATATTGATATGAGTAAGCCTCAACCTAAGGTATTTGAAAGTAAATCATATTGTAATTATCACTGAACTTTGTTATTTTATATAAGTAGATGACTCAAGTCAAGGCATAAGATAAATGTTCTCATTTATTAAAATATTATTTAACTTAGCACACCTAAAAATAAACTATTGCCACAACCAAATGGGAATGAAAATTAATAATCTTTTAATCTATTTCACAGTCATGAGGTAATAGAGAGAAAGCATACATTTGAGGTATTTTATATATAAGTTACTTAGATTCCTAGTATTTCTTATCATACATACAATCCTATGAGTTATTATTATTATTATTATTATTATTATTATTATTATTATTGCATTACATTTATCGATTCATTTTCAGATCTAGATAAAATAATAATAGTGTGTACTAGCATATTAGTGTGTCCCTCTTTCTGACATAATGAGGTCAAGGAATACATAAATATAATATACATATTTGGGACATAATGCATCATTAAAATATTCAATATGGGGTTTCATATTAAATTGGTTTAGATATGGGACATATATTTATACTTTAGGACATATTTTCGAGCATATTATGATAAAAATAGACTAGAAACACTTGACAACATCAATATACATAATACTATGATTTTATTAAAATATTAATCTCTATGGATTCAAATTCAATGAATAAAACCATTAGAGGTAAAATGAAAAATTAAAAAGTAAAAAAATAGTTCATAGAGTTAACTATCACTGCTATAAATAATGACATTTTTTTATTATTATCTTTTGTATGTAAATTTATATGGGCCTAAAATTTTGAAGATATCATATTAATACTATTTTAGTTATTTTGGATGAGTTTCAAACCAATTTAAAGTATAGTTAAAATTATGTATAGTTTACTAAAAATACTATAGTGTAATTTGGAACCCCTAGATGATCTCATATGGCTCTCCAAAAATATTAGAATTAGTCATAGATGGTGAACTAGGTTTTGGGGGAACTATTATTTCCATTATCTCTATTTTTAGTAAAAAAAACTCAATTGGTTAATGAGTCATAATTTATGCCATCTATAAGATAGGTCTCTGCATCATTCCCCTCTAGTTAAAAACAACTCAGCCTCGATGAGTTTCCTAATTATATTGATTCCATTTAGTATCATTAATATTTGTCTATCTCATTATAAAATCCAATTTTTATCTTCCTCTTTTATTTTTTCACACTATAATTAATACATGTTATAACTTCTATGTATTGTGTTTAATATCTTTTTATCCATAATATCCATTATCTTTTATTTCATCTTCCTTGGTACTTGTTACTTCCAATCCACTTATTCATGTTATTCTCCTTAATCATATTCTTCATGAAAATAATATAAATATAAAACATTTAATATTATATAGAGGTCAAACTCTAATTTTAAACTCACATTGTAAGCATTTTTATTGATTTTCTTGACAATTTTGCATGAACCAATTTTTTTGTACTTCAATATGTTGTTTGTTCCTCTAAGATTATTTTCTCAAATAGATAATCATTAAATGTCATTTTAAAAATAAATTTTACCTTCTTGTGACATATATTATTTATTTATTCTTTTCATTAATTTCATGTATATTTTTAATTACTTCTTCTTGAAACCATTGTATGTGATTTGTAAATGCTTCTACATCATCAATAACACATTCTTCAATTGGTGACAACACCAAATCTAAAATATTCATAGAATGTTTTCCCTTAATAGTGTAAAATGGTGATTTTATTATGCATATATTCACTAAACATTATATACAAAATAATTTGGTGGTAAATATAAGTCCTATTGCTTGGTTTTCTCTCCAACTATGCATTTTAATAAATTTCTCAAACTCATATTTATTAATTTTGTTTATCCATTTATATATGGGTGATATGTGCTCGTAAATTGGATCTTAGTTACTATATTCTTTCATATATTCCTCCAAATATGACTTAGAAACATTGTGTCACTATATGACATAATCATTTTTATAACACAATGTAATGTCACAACATCATTGAAAAATAATTATTCGAGACTCTAGTATAAGAACAAATTCACCATCTGGTATTAGAGAAAATTCCAATCTTGAACATTTTATTTTTGTGACTTTATATTGTATTTTGAAATTAAAATTTTGGAGAGTATTCTATGATTGAATAATATGTGTAAATTTGTTAAGAGGATGAGGAGGAATTTTAAAGATGAAGAAGACTATATAAGACTTGTATAAACAAGTTGAAAAATTAGCTACAATAATTAAAAATCGAAAACAAAGGCAAGAAGAAGATAAAATAGAGTAATAAATAGATCATGAAAATGATATTCAAAAAGAATAATAATACGAAAAACTTGCATCAATGGGAGAGAGGATGGTTAGGGATTTAGATGGATGGAATGAAGGAATAAAGATTGATGTTCTAGATTATTCCATGCATAAAAACTAATATGATAAGAACTTGAGTTCTATGTTTTAAATATTAGATAAATGTGGATGAATATGCCTTGCATATGAATATTATTTTACATGAATGAGAATTACGTGTTTATTTTGATATTCATATACGTACACATAATTTTGGGCATATGCATGCGTTTATAGGATCATTGGATGTAGGATCTCATATTTGGAAAAAAATACATAAACATGTATAAAATTATATTATATTGGCTCAAACTCATGGTACATTAATTTTAATCATGCACATAGACACTATTGTAATTATTTTTAAAACATATTACATGGTACCTATAAATGATAAGTCTTTAATCTATACGTCTCTATATACTATTTAATTCTTACTTATCGAGGTAATGTACTTTAGGTTAAATGATGATCATCAGACATGGAATTACTCAAATAAATCGAAATATGCTTCTTTCACCTTTCATATTGAGGTTCAATATTAGTTATATTTGTTATATTAGTGACACTAAATAATATTAGAACTAATACCTATTCATGAAGGTTTGGAAATTTATCTTCCCAACCCAGGGCCTAGCCTTAGGTAAAATAACTATGTTCTAATGACCCAAAATTTTATAAATATTTTAGAAGATTAATCATTTTATAATTGCTTCAGTGTAAATCACATTTCTTTACTAATTCAATAAGGAAACACCATCTCCAAAATTATAATAAAGCATGGTTCACCTATTTATAAGTGATTTATATAATTTATATTATGTTTTAGTTTTCAATTAATCTATTTAATTTTTCATTTTTTAAAATGGACTTATACATCTTAGTTTGTGGGGTTTTTAGAGCAAGCTACATGTTTGGAGCCTCTCACCAAGATAGAGTGTGTTGTACACACTTAAGTACATCCATTTATACTTTTAGTCTAATATTTTTGTTATATTAAAATACTTGAATAAAATAGTGGAATTTATAGATACTATAATGTGGAAATTCAAACATGGAAATGTAGGTTTGAGTGAATTTCACCTTAAATGATTTGTGCATACATATATGACTCGTATTCACCTTTATCTAACATACACATAATTCCTATGGGTCTTATCCTCTCAATTTTTCATCAATCCTCTATAGTAATTTAATATTATCTTCTAAGCAAGTCAATTTTCATACACAGATATCTCTAGAGCATCAAATAAACATGCATTTCTATTATACATAGTTTTTAGATTTAGACATTACAAAAATTTTATACCACACAAAACTAACAGTTCTATCCTAAACCAAAGAATGATCACATTTGAAATGTAAATAATTTCAATGGGTTATGCCATCTTATATGCATGTCAGTCATATGATAAATCACCTAAAAATTCCCATATAAATAGATAATAAGTTTAATATTATTTTTTAATTTAGAAATCGTCAAGTAAACACATGTGCCCTTATCAATCATAAAAGGATATAACCTAATATATCCAATTTATAAATAACTCATAAGGATATTATTATAGTAAGATGTTAATCTCATCAAAGCCACGATAAAGATATCATTTTCAAACTATCAAAAGTTGGATAAAAAGTTGAATACATTAAACAAACACTATTTATCACATACACCTAATGGGTATAACTTCATATGGTTATAATTCCATATTTAGGGTATTGGATATGTTTGAAACACTCAACCATTCAATGGGGAGGGGTTCTTACTCGGTTACCCAATCTTCTCTCCAAATTATTAGGCCAAAAGTTAGATTTAAATGTGTACCTAGTGTTTTGAAGGGAGATCCATGTCTAGGAATTATGTGCGTAGTCAACCATTAAGATAACTCTAAAATATAAAAATAATCAACCATCATGGATTTTAATGGAATATATAATTGATATTAACATAGAATAAAATAGTATTTTCAATTCCTAATGTTAGATAATACATGTAAAGGTTGAGACATTTGTCAAGGCATGAATGAAACTCTAGTTATTTAACTAAGAGAATCATGGTCTATTTTTGTGCCTTTCTTTCTATATGTATTCAATTTTAAAGTTATATAGTTAATTAAAACACTAATTATTTTAACCCTTTAATTAATTTATATAATTTAAAAATTTCGTATTACTTTCCACCTTTTACATTTAAATTATTGCATAATTATAACATATTATAAAATATAAATTAATTAATAATTGTAAATTTAGTAAAGTTTCCTAATCCAATATAGAGTAACACATATTGTTAAACACGTACATGGAATGGAACATAATCAAAACATATGTTATCCTTAGCTCTTCATCCTTGATTCAAGGGATTCTTAATTTTATCCTTAAAGTTTCATTTTCATATTTTATTTATAAATTTACATTAATAATAAACAAATTATACATGGCTATAATACATATACATAATTTATATTTTCTACTTAGTCTATGATTACAGACATTACATGTTCTTTTCATTTACGATGAAAAACATGTAACAATCATGTTATTCCATGGATCATTTCTTTATACACAAATAACCATAAAATTAAGAGTGAAAAATATTTGAACTTCTTCAAATAAGATTTTTGTAACATCCAATTGAAATTTTTTATAATACCACTAATAAATAAATAGAATGCAGGGCTGCTTCTACTGTTCCTACACCCACTATTTTCCAATGTCTAATTTTAGATTATTCTCTACATTTTATACACCCCTTGATATATTTTTTTTCATGAATATTGAATATGAAAGTGATCATGAAGAATAAATAGGTGTTGTGTAGGCTAATAAAGGACATGAATATGTATACTTTGTGATATATTAGATGAAATTGATGAAATTAAATTAAATCAATATTTTTACATGGGCACACAAATACGATATCTATTTGTATATATAACAAGAGATTATAAAAATTATATTTTTA
>JARHVA010007976.1:310000-322500 GCA_037957365.1 Torreya grandis | reverse complement strand
GATAACATATATTCACACAAAAATAACCATATATATTATTTTATATAATAATCCAATACTATTTTATGCTTAATTTTCTCCCCATACACATCTATAACTCTATTTCCTGATCTATCAGACTTATAGTCTAACCTTCTAGCTTTTTTAATTCCTAAATATAGTGTAAGACTTACACATGTTAGTAAAAAACATAGTATCTTAACTCTCATAATAATTTCAATAGTTATAAATAACAAGCATCAAATACAAATTTTCATTTTAAATTTAGTGTAGTTCACCATTATAACACATTATACCATTTCATTTGTTTCAAAATTCTACACATATTAAGGTTCATTAATCAATAATAATGTAAATAAAATGGTGTTGTATATTATATTTAATATATCCAAGACCTAGGATTCCATTACTATTTCATTTTTATACCTAATTTCAAAGTTTCCATCAACACTAAAAATTACACATGCATATAATGGATATAAATAAATTATAGATTTTGTATCGAGCTATCATTTTAATCACTACAAGTTCTTTTCCTTTACTATACAAAATATATAATATCATATAACTTTATGGATAAAATATTTATGTAAAATTAGGTTTGAAAATAATATTAAACAATATTTAGCCTCCATTGACTCATATTATTAAAAATAACTCATCCACATTTTTTTTATTATGAATAGCTGCCAAATATCATGTTCCCATTATTTAGCTAAGGCTTATCTTGTATTTTATGGTACATGGTGTACATCCTCTTGATGGATCTAATATGAATATTAAATCTTAAAATTCTCATGAACAAGAAATAAGTACTATGGATGCTAATCAAGGACATGAATATATAGAATCTATCATAACCCCATTCAATCCTTGGTAACAATATTTTATTTATCTTTATCTTTATATTTATCTTTTGGTATTATTTTCGGTTGGAAGGCATGCCAAGAATTTAAGGGGGTGGTGTGTTAATATAATAATCATGAAGGGAATTTACTTGAGGGGTATGAAAAACCCATGGCATGTTGAGAGGGATGATGATGGCAAAGAAAATAAGGGGCTTCTGACTGGCCATCCCAACTCAGCATTTAAGTGAACTCTAATTTGTCTTGTGAAAATATTGTTGTGCTTTAAATTTTGATGAAATTCAGTGAAATTAAAACTTGATTCATTTAAATTTATTTTAATAAATGGATTCATCACTACATTTTGAGATATTTTAAAATGACATTGCCATTATATTTTATTCATGTACAAATTTGGAAAAAATGACAAATTTTTTCCTTTTCTTTTTATGGGATGGCCATGTAGTTATCCAAGCTGGTGGATTCCATCAATAAACCAAAATTGAACCATTACACATGAGGCTTAGCCTTATATTTCCTTGAATAACTTTATGTCATAGTATTTTACCATTGGGGTTACTGTCTTTGAGTTTTTAGGTGGTTTTGAATATGAACTATAAACAATGATATGAACCTCAAAAGTATTAAATGTAAATCCACCATTAACTTATTTCAACTACCCTCCTTCCTTTATCTTATTTGAGTATTTAGTGATTTTAAACTAGTTTATGTTTTAAATTAATGTGAGAGAATTGGGTTTGGAAAAGGGTTCATAACTACTATGTGGATTGTGCATAGCAATTTTATTGTTGAAATTATTGTTTATAATTTAAATAAATTTTTTCTTTTATATGGGATTGGCTGATGAAAATTATTGGGGCCCTAGTTGTTAAATAAAACTATCATTACATGAAATTTTAGATTAATATCTCTTCTGGTTTACACTAGCTTCGATCTAATTAAACATCACCCTATTTAGGCTTCAACTACATTTTAGTTCCCATAGCTATATGGAAGAAGGTGTCAAATTTTCATGAACAGGTGAAATTACCTATATTTTAGTTTAAATACTATTATATACCCTATGATTACCTTGGGAAGTCTTTATTGGATGTACTTGGTTAAGTGATATCGAGGATTCATTTGTGTGCAATCTTATCTCATTATTAAATGTTTTTTCAATTTAACGGCATATGAAAATTAATATGGCTATATGTTGAAACATTTGAATGTTGATTTAAATTATTTTGATTGATTTGGTTTTTTAAATGCCTTATATCTCTATTGGTGTAGTGGTTCCCATTTTTAAAGAGTGTAATCTATCTAGCTAGAAGTTCATTGGAAAAGATACATGCTTATGATGATTTGATTCCTTTAATATAAGGAAGGGATTGATGCATTTCACATTAGTATTAAATCCATACACATAAACCTTGATTTTAGACCAATAAACCTATCTAACATACCTTAATCCTTTTGAAAGTGAACCCCCTTATTGAATAGATTATTTGTGAATTTTGGATGTTGATTTTGTTATGTGTATGACCTTGTAGTTACTCCTTTTTGGTCGTTTGATGTTATGATTGTGTCATTTGAATGTTGTCAATTCACCTTTGGTAGTTGAATGTGTATAAAGTCATGAATCAATTATTAAATTATTTAAACCTTTATGTTAAAGGCCAATTACCTTTATGGATGTTGGTTGTGTTTGAACCTCTTTATCAGACCTCTTCTATGCTTTCCATCTTATTTATTTAATTGTTCACGAGTTGGACCATGGCTTGTGTCACTATATACTTATATTTACCTTGTAAATCTTGGATGCCTAATTATACCATCTAGTTGATGGTTGGTGTCATCAGGGCCATCAATGGTTGAGCTCATTATGATAGACCTTTGGGTTTGTAAATTTTTTGGATTATCTACTTCGCTCCTACTAAATTTGGATTTCCATGATACAATTCATTATTCCAGTGAATTTAGTGTGTTGTATACATGTTAAGTCTTAATGATGCTAATATAAGTCTTATTGAATGTAATTAATGCTTATGTAAACTTGATTTTTATTTTAATAGTATGGTTATAGACCTTATCTTATCTTTGTAAATTTTGAAGTGATGTTAAACTAGCTATTGGTTACACTTCTATTGGTAATGGATGTGTAATGAGCCTAAATATGTACTACAGTGTTATGTTGGACCTTAATTCTCTTCCTTTTCATTGTAAAATGTTTTATCCTTCAGATTTTTGCATACAAATGTATTATTTTTATATATGAAACTTCACCTAGTGATGGATATTTATTATACATTGCCTGAATTGGGCACTACATGTTAAGGTTATAAAACTCAGTTGTTATAAGAATGTACATGGCTGCATACAAAACCTTATAGTTATTATAGTTCAAATAATGCGTTAGTTTCATACAAATGATGTTAGGGGAAACACCACATTATTTATTAGGTATAATAATTATTATCGTTACTCTTGTTAAATTATGCTCATGTTGGAATGTTTCTTCTCATTTTATGATTTTTCTGTATGAGAGCATCAAATATGGTTAAACAAATACCTTCATTATTACCTAAATTCAAGTGCATAGTTACAAACTAAGAGATACATACTATGAATTAATGCTCTTATTGATTAATGAATAGTGTGTACTTCATGTTTTTAATCAAAAAGATTGGATGTCAAGTGAGAAGTGTTGTTTCCTTATTAATGGGTATGACAATATTAATTTTTTTACCTTGAGTACATATTATAACATAAAGTAATTAAATTCATGAATGTGTTTTTAGTATGAGATAATTACTTAGGCTGAAAAGTTAATATTACTAAATGTTGTAGTGATATTAAATTCAACTTAAAGTTATTATTCTAGGCAATATTTTCATAGTCTTACATTAATTTCCTTGGCTAAGTTTTTGGGTGATTACATCCACCTTATCTAATAATGGGAAAAAAAGTTAGTGCATAACAAGGTTGGGAATAAAAGTTGAATTTGTCATGAATACCTTTCTTCAATTTATATGCTAATTCACATAATTATATGGACAACCTATGTAATTAATTTTTATTTACTTATATCTCATGTGTATGAGACTTATGAAAACATACTATGTAAGAATTCATATTCCTTTCAGGTAACGCTTTTAATACATATTCACTTTAAACTCAAAACTATATATTAAACCATGATGGGTAACAGTCTTGGTATTGATGCCTACCCTTAAATCACCATATATGCAATTCATTTTGAATTTATATTGCTTGAACAATGAAATTATGGAAAATAAAAATAGGAGGAGTTTGCAGAATTATCTAAGTTGATGCAATAATAATCATGAAATCCTTTATGGGAATTTCATTTTGTTTTTTAAACCCATTGTTAATCTCATGTTCACTTTTGGCATGTATTTGGAAGATATTAGTTTTACTAAGATTTACATTGTAGCTTAAATTTAAAATAAAGCCCTTAAATTCCTATTATTATCTCTTTGTAGTAGCCATATTCATATGGTTAACATGATTTGGATGAAAATATCATTTCGTTTGCCAATAATATGAAACATCGATTTTTCTTAGTGTAAAGAAATTAAATGTGAAAAAGGTTGTTTGAATAGCTATATAAAGAAGAAATTAAAGTATGGCTCATTGAGTAATGCCACCAATGATGTTCTATTGAATCCGCTAGGTTGATCATAAATGGACTTGATTGGTGTCCCATAATTAAAACCAATGTGTACCATTATAATATGTTTATGTTTGGGATTTCTCTTTCCAAGTAAATTATATTCTTACTAAATTTGATCCTATGTATGCATGTATGTCATGGTTGGTTGGAGATTTGATGTTCACTAGAGTGAGTCGATTACAATCATCACTTATACATCTCTAAATTGAGATGGACTATGGGGTGTTATATCTATGTTTTCCTATTTTACCTATTTGCCATTGTGGTGGATTCATGAAGGTATGGTTTTACATTTTTAACCTTCAACCCAATTGTCTTAAGAGATGAAGATGATTTAGTAGTGTTATCAAACCACTAAACATTCTTGATAGGGATCCTTATTGTGAGTATAGAATTTAGCATATATTGGTGTTTGTGCATACACCAATATACCCCAGATTATATCTTCTTTTTTTACGAAGATCTATCTTATATAACCCTTTGACGATGTGATGACCCTAATTGAGTGTTCAATTTAACCTAATAGAGTGTTGGTTGAAAGAATGTGAGTGTGATATCTTTTATTATGTTGTATATTGACCTCATCTTGTGTGAAGGTATTTTCATGTAATGCTATTGTGTACTCTATAATTTAGAATCTTCTAGATTTGATTTTGGGTTATTTCATCTGGTATCAAACCCTGTGATTAAAGTTTTTGGATGCATTTTGATGCATTTCACTAATTTTTAGCATGTGATTAAAAAATTGGTTGGGATTTCATGTGGTTATGCATACCTTTTCAAAGGATTATGGTTACATAAGATACTTTAGGTGCCTATAAATACACATAGTCTATATGTGCAAACCCTTATGGGGGTTTATTTTATCAATATGTATGTATATACATTGTGATGGCATAATGCTATCTATATGACGATATTGTCTTCCCAATATTTAAATTAGAACCTTGTATGATAGTTTGCAAACTAAACATTGGCTAGAATTGTATGCCTTATATGTTTGAGAAGGCTATATTGTGACCTTTATAAAGGCACTTAGCCTCTTGGGTGAATTAAATAGTGCTTTGTTATAAAATCCTAAAGTGCTTAAAATTATTATATCTTTTAATATATATGTGTGAAAAAATTCATAAATTTTTGTAATTACTTTTTGATGCATACCTGTAGCTTGGTTTCTTCAAGCCTTACCTAATTGATTTACCTTAGGGCAAGTGTCACCTGTCAACTATTGACTTAAATTATAAAGTTAGTGGGAGAATGGTGATAACTAATTCACTCTATTAATTGAAGAAATGATGTTTGTTATCTATTAATTTACTTGTATGGGAAAGTGACCAGCAGATGATTACAACATCATGACCTTGGGAAGACCAAGGATTAGGCTTAAACCTAGAGAGATACATAGGGTGAGAGTGTCTGATTTAATTGGGTAACTTGGTGAGGCTTGGGATCTCCAATTTTAAGGGAGAATCTTGATCTATATTAAGCGATTAATATTATTTATGTTATTTTTCACTTTTGACTTAGAGAAGCATGTCACTTCATAAATCCAAAGGGATGAAAAAAATAAGTGTGTGGGGATGTTTAATCCTTCTTTTGCATCTTCAAGGTTGTTTTGATCATGTATATGCTTACATTTATGATTATTATTTAATCATGGATAGGTTTATTTCCATGATGATGTCATGTTGACCATGCATATGTTATGTCCATCTGGATGTTTATTTTGATTCTAGATGAGTTATGCATATGTGAGGATGCATATTTAGAAAATTGGCTATGTTTTGACACGCATGGAATGTCTATTGTGATATAGATATGCCATGCACCCATAAAGATGATTATTATGAGTTTAATTGAACTTGTTGATTTTGAAAAATTATAATTTCCATAATAGTGATATAGCATTCATCCTGTGCTTTAGCTAAGTCTACCAATTCCCAAAAGCAAGGTTACATCAAATCAAGCATTACTATTTAAACTTTCATTTCTTATATTAAATTAATAAGAAGAATGGTGATATAATATTGTTGTTGCAATTATGAGATAATGCATTAGTGGCCATTGATAGCTTGCATGGGTGATTTATCCAATGATTTCATGGTATGATAATAGTGGAAGACCAAGGGTATGACTTGAGCTTGGAGTGTCTAGCAGGTGAGTGTGATTAACATACATGGAAAAATTAGAAAGTTTTGGTAATCTCTTATTATTATTGATTAACATGAGTCATCTATCCATGATACATTAACATTCCTGGTAAATTTATAAAATTTCATAGAGGTAGATTTTATAGGCCTTGTTAGAATACAACCTTATTTGAGAGAAGGTAATCCTAATCCAAGACCCATATGACTGATCATGTTTTTGTATATGATATATTTTAGATGTCATTTTGATGACATCTAGACATCGATTGACCTCATGAGAGTCATGGACCATTGTGCTTCACCGTCATGTTTGTTAAGTATTATGATGTGAAAGTACCTTGGCATAATTATTAGAACACCTGAGTCATGTATGCATGATCTATTTTATGTGGTTCCTCCTTAAATGTAAGACTATTAATGTTGTATAGTTTTTTTTTTTCATTAATTATGTTAAATCATGTATAATTGTATATTTATTGTACTATTTTCATATAGTTAAACTTGTGGAATTTGACATAATTATCTTAATATCAACACTATCGTATGAAAATTTTATACACATATATGTATTCTATTAACTATTAAATGTGAAAATGTTGATTAATTACTATTTATGGGAATCTCCCACTTCTAAAATTAACCATGTGGACCTTTCATTGGTTCATGTTTTTTAAATTTTTGTATGAGCATTTTGTGTTAATTTGATCATGAGATACCCATGTGATGTGTTTCTACTTCTTGAAATAAACAAATATTAATTTAAAATCTTCTAAGATATAATGATTTGTTTTGTCGTGTAATCCCACATTGCTACTCTAATATTGAGTATTGGTGTAAGTATGAGGTTAAAGGGGAGAGAAACACTACATCTATAATGAGTTAGACTAGGTAAATGTTAGGAATTCAAGTCCCTCATAGGTTGTAAACCAATTTTTCCCCTTTCCACAAGTAGCCATCTGGTTCATTTAGAGTGTGTACCACATGTTTAATGAATTGGCCATGGAATCTTAGTGCATAATGGTCTATTTATGGATCTAGAGTTTCTTTAACTACCTATTTGAGGTTGTGGTAAAATTAACCTTTGTGAATTTTATTATTTTACCCCTTGTGAATCACTAACTATTACTATAAGTTTTATAAATTTATGAAAATTTACATCATGGTACTTTTTGAAATGCATGTATGTGTGGATCTATAGTGAAACCATGTTTTTGTTAAGGTATAATTTTTATTATACATATTAGAAACATTTTAGAATGAATATTTACATTTTATTTTTCAAGCATAACTAGAATGTATACTAATTTTATGCTCTAATACAATAGCATTAAGCCGTGATCAGGTGGTGTTTAAAATCCTAGGTACCCACTTGACTAATAAATAGAGTGATCAAATTTGGGTGATGCCCTCATATGTATAATTTTGGATGATGGAATTGGTATCCTTGGACCATCATGCAAGCTTGAGTGTGTGTTGGAAAACTTGTTGTAAGCCTTCATGTTCCATGTGATGCATGGTATGTCTATTCCATTATTTAGCATGGTTAGTGTGAGATGTTGTCCTAACCCCATAATTGTTGTTAATTTAGTGAAATAACCATAACAATATGTATTGTAATCTTTGTGTAAGTACATTATCTAATGAATTATATTAATATTATCCATGTGGCATAATGTTTTTAGAGGAATATTTCCACTCTTAATTTGGATTCTAGTTCCAATCCAATGGGATTAGATGATTATAACTGTTTACCTAATGTTGTATGTATATTGTATTGACCTATTAAAGTTTATATTCAGATTATTAATCTTGTTTAGACAATCAATTTATAACTTGTATTATAGTTGTATTTTTCTACTTACATGTGTTGATAACACTCTTATTAGAAAGTATTTTAAGGCGACTGTAATTTATTATGTTTTGGAAACACTATATGCTTGTGTTTTTAAATTATCATCTTTATAAATGGTTATGTGTGTCATTATGATAGAATAAAATTATGGTTCTAAATCCATACATGTCTAATCTAGTGTTGGGAAAGTAGTCAACTCCCTATATGTTCACTATGGTGTCACGAGATGACACATGAAATGATAAAATATTTCGATGGTGAGATGTGACTATCCTTAGGATAATATTTGGAATATTGGTAAGTAAGTTTGAATGTTTCCATGATGGGAGTATTTTATATCCTCATGTCTTACCGAGAGCTAAGTTGACTATATTTTCATTGGGTTATGTTCTAGGTCTAAACGCCCTATTTATGTTACTTTATAATTTCTTGGGTCAATAATTTTCCCCAACAATTAGGGAATTTACATTTAAAATTAACCCATTGGTTTAGTAGGTTTAGCTTGGGTCTATTTGACATTTAGCTTATTATTACAACTGATTATTGTGACTTAGATATATGATTTTGATTATCATGATTATTGGTTCTGATTGGCTTATTTTTTCATGGATGCATATTATTAAATTTAGTATTAACATGCCTCATAATCTATACATATAAAATTTTACTTCTATTTTTATTTATTTCTTGAGGAGATATTGTTAATTCTTGATATTGGTACTTGTACGAATAGTTAAAGTGAGCTTAGCTCGGTGGTTGACTTAGGTAATTGGAAAAATAATAATTAGGAATTATCAGTAGTCCAATTGGTATCGATAGGTAAATTTTAAGGTGAAAAAATTTTAAAATCCATGGTTCATTTTGGTATTTTATCTTATTTTAGTTTTCCCTTCTTTAGTTGCTTCTATGTTGATTGGATTTTGGTGTATGTCATCCTTATGTGGGTGTGTCTATTATTCATTTTTCCTTGATTTGGTTTGATTAATTATTATTATATTATTTCTCTTATTATATTCACTTTATGACTTGGGTGTTATAGTCCAAGGGTTGGAATTAATTCCCATAGTAGTGATGTCTAGCCTTGTGCCTTGGATACTCTATTTATTATTTGTTTTGTTACCGTATGTTTTCCTTGATTTAATCATGTGAATTATTCCTACAAGGGACATGAAATGGACCTTAGGAATTTTGAGATAAATTTCATAGAGGGGTTGATTGATGTTTTGATGACATTTATTTTTATGATCATGTCTTAGTGGCTTTACTTCATGCCAATGAACTAGGTGAATAGTTTTATTGTAGATTATCATTTTAAAATTTTAAATTTCTCTCCCAATGCCCCATTATTATCATTATTTCATTCCTGATTAAATTGATTTTCCCTCCATGAAAATGGATGAAGGTGAATGTTTTTTTCATTGGGTTTTATTGATTAAGTGTTTAAATATATAATTAGCATAACACCTTTTTGATTAAATAATTGGTAAAGGATTTACCAAGTGGTTTTTTTGTTACTAAGACATATTTGCTGATATTTTGTGTTGAAAAATATTTTGTAAGAATTGGTATAATCATTTTTAGGTAGTGTGATCCCTGGTTGTGTAAAATAGTCATCAGGACAAATCCTCTCTTAGAAGGGGTGGATGTCATAACCCCATTGAATCCTTCGTAAAAAAAATTTATTCATATTTTGCTTGCGGTAGTGTTTTGGAATGGAGGGAACACAAATAATTCATGGTGGTAGAGTGTTACTTTAATATTCTATTATGATTTTCTTTCCACAAGAAGAAGTGAAAGCAAATAAAACATTATATTTCCCCCCTTGATCTAAAATCAATGATGGAATGCTCTGTATACAATAGTTGATACGAAAGTGGAAAAATCATGAAGGAAACTATGTTTCCTATTTAATGTAAGATATAATAATGGGTAGATCATTCATTTTTTCCTTATATGTTTGTATTGAGTGGAGATCCAAGATTCACGACAAGCCATCGGAAAAAAAAATTGTGTTTTATATTATTGACTATTATTCTATGGGAGACAATGTTTAAGCTTGGAGAGCATGCCAACATCCTAGAAAAAAGGTATTATTATTTTAATTAATATTATATATGGTAGCTATAACTTCTCCCAATGCCCCATTATTATCATATCATGCATGATTATATGGTATCCCTCTCTGTCCATGACAAAAGACTAAAAAGTATTATTTTATCAATAATTTTTTATCAGCTGGGAAATTTCTTTTGTATTTTTCTTGGGGAAACAAGCTTAGTATTGCATCATATAATACAGTCTTATATTTTATTTAGTGGAAGAGAGACTCACGTACATTTTTATATCTGGTTGGGTCTCCCAACATATAGCATGAGTTCAAAAGACATTTTTTTGAGAAGCTATGATTTTTTTAAACCCCAATAACTCCCTAAACATTTCTATGCCTTCCTTGGATGAGGGGATGGATTTTGAGTTGTATTCACTTTTAAAAAAAAAAATTGAATAGAATCAAACCAATGATCGAGACCCTTAGCTACACTAAATAGGTATCAAGGAAAATGTATCATGAAGGGAGTTGGTTAGAGGGGAATGAGAAACCCACAACATCTTAATAAGGATGGTGATGGGTAGGAACTACTTTAAATGCTTATGATGATTTGATTCATTTAATAAAAGGAAGGGACTAATGGGTTTGAAATTATTATTAAATCGATACCCATAATTCTCAATTTTTTACCAATGGACCTATCCAACTTACCTTACTCTTTGTGAATGTAAACCCCCTAATCAAATAGTTTATTTATCAATTTTAGATGTTTATTATGTTATGTGTTTGACCTTGAAGCTACTCATTTTTGGTGGTTGGATGTTATGATTATGTCATATGACCATTATCAACTCCCCTTTATTGGTTGACTTTGTATGTGAGTAATGAATGAATTACTACCTTACATGAACCTTCGTGCTAAAATCTAGTTACCTTTATGAGTGTTGATTGTATTTAAATGTCTTTATCATTAATGACATCTTATATGCTTGTCCTTTTGGTTATTTAATTATTTAGGAGTTATGCCATGGATTGTATCATCGTATGCTCATATCTACCTAGTAAACCCTGCATAACTATTTTTATGATCTAACTAATGTTTAGGGTCACCAGGGTCACTGATGGTTGGGATCATAAGGCTAGACCTTTAGGTTTTGGCATCTCACAGATTGTGTACTCACCTCCTCCTCACTTTGGATTTCCATGCTATGGTTGATTTTTATAGTGAGTTTAGTGTATTGTATACATGTTGAGGTTTATTGATGTTATCAATAGTTTCCTAGAATGTAATTAATGCTTATATAAACTTGGTTTGTTTTCATGGTAGTATGGCTATAGAACTTATGTTATCTTTCTACATTTTGAAGTAGTGTTGAATTAGATATTGATTACATTTTTATATGTAATAGATGTATAATGAGCCTAAATATGTACTACAATGTTATGTTAGACCTAAATTCTCTTTCTTTCCATTACTAAATGTTTTATCCTTAAAATCTTGGCATACAAGTGTATTATTTTGATATGTAAAAATTCACCTAGTGATGGATATATATTATACATTACTAGGATTGGGAACTACATGCTCAACTTGTAAAATTATTTTTTTATAAGAATACATATAAAACCTTATAGCTATTACATTTGAAGTAATGTGTTAGTTTAATACTAATGATGTTAGTGGAGAAACTACATTAATTATTGAGTATAATAATTATGATCAACACCCTTGTTAAGGTATGCTTGTGGTGGAATTTATATTTTCATGTTTTGATTTTTCTATATGAGAGCATCAAATCTGGTTGAATGAATACCTTAGCTTGTTATGTAAATTCAAGTGAATAGTTACAAACTAAGAGTTAAATACTATGACTTAATACTATTGTTGATTTATAAATAGTTTGTACTT
>JARHVA010007976.1:295000-305000 GCA_037957365.1 Torreya grandis | reverse complement strand
CTAGATTCATCCATTGTTCTACCTTTCCTCATTTTAGCTTGTTTTTGTCTTGAATTCTTGAAATGCATTTGGGTCTATAAATTAAAGTCTATTTAAATGTCTCTAAAATTGACGTTTACATGCCCATCAATATGCTTCCAATGGCTAGTTGGCTATGTTGAATTTGATGTCTTTGTGGGCGTCATCTCTTTGTCTTCTTTTAGCTTTTGGCTTTCTGCTTAACACTTTTTTGAATTGGACATACCCATTTGGGCCTTGAGAAATGATCCTTGTTGAGCCCTTTATTTTGACCACTGAGACTCCCTCGCAGGTAATTCCATAGACATTTGTCCTGCAGAAAATTCCCACAGACAAAAAGTCTAGGTAAAATTCCCGCAGACAAATTGTCTATGGAAATTGGTTTCACCAAGTATTTAAAAAACTCTTTGGATTTATTTTGAAAATCTGTAGGGTGTTTTGGTCGATGAAGTGTCCTCTGTAAGGGCACTTGTCCTTCAAAAAAGTTCCTTTCAGCATTGAATCGCCCCTTTGAACTTGGCTGATGAACCATTAGTTGAACTGCTTCAAAGGCTCAATGAAGCGTGCCAAGTCCCTTTGAATCAAAAAAACAACGAACCATTGGATGAACTTTGACGTTGAACCAATACATTGAACCAATCGGTTGAACCAAGGCTTTGAACCAAAATGGTTCAAGCCAATGGTTCAAGTCGATGGTTCAACGAATAAAATAGGTTGATAAACTAAGCATTGAACCAAATATTTGAACTTGCCTTTGAACCAACAGTTGAACCATTTGATTGAAGCTATTCATTTAACCGGTTCAACAGTTTAACAAAGCATGCCAAGTGCCTCTGAAACAAAGCTGATGAACCATTCAATGAGCCAAATGGTTGAACCAAGTGAATGAACCTACTTTTGAATCTTTCTGTTCAACCTAGATGTTTAAGCAAGTTTTGGTTCAATGGTTCAAACAACGCTTTGAATCAACTGACGAACAAAATGGTCAAACCAAAAGATGCTGAAACAAAGGGAATGAGCCATCTGAGTGAAATAAAGCATTGAACTACTTTGTTGAACTGAGCCATTGACCTATTTCTTTGGTTGAACTTGTCATTGAACTATTCCTTTGGTTGAACCTACCGTTGAATTGTTCTTTGGTTTGGCCAAATGTTTTGAAGTCGATGAACCATTTGAAATGATTGATCTTTGAACCTTAATGAAGCCCTTAACTCTTGCCAAAGATGTTGAACTTGTTGTTGGTGTTTGCCGATGGAGATTTCTATTCAAACCAAGGCATTGAAACAATCCCAAAAAATGACTAAGTGTTTGAAAACCGATTCCTTTGACTGAAACCATCTGCCAAAATCTTTGAATCTATATAAATGAACCTACTTGTAGAATTTGAAGATACAAAGTATGTAGATTTTCAACATGTAAAATCCATTGAACTTGATTTGCAAAGTCTGTAGATTTTCTGAGAAGCTTTGAAAATGAGAAATCTGATTATCTAAGACAAATTTTTAAAATGGAAGATACAATTTTGGTCTGTAAGACCAAAATATTTCAAATGTTGTCCTAAAAATGAAAGCTATTTTTAGGAGACAACAGCTAGCTCCATTTGGGGAACTTCTATCAATTATAAGACAAATTGAAAGGAGTAGAAATTTGAATCTCCAGTGTCTTGAAGTGTAGCATTGGGCTTCAGAGTCATGCTTTCCAAAAAGGAAAGGCATCAAAGACAAAAACAAACAAAACAAAACATAATTAAAAACTGTACAATATACATATATACAGAGTCAAAGATATGATACTTCAATAATTGATGTATTTCAAATGCTACTTCTTGAGAGACAATGATAATGGTGTGCCATCTTGGTAAACTAGCAAGAAGACATTTTGTCCCTAGAAACAGTGAAGGGCGAATGGAGCTCTCCACCAGGAAACCAATTTCTTGCATCTTCCTCTTTGTCGTTTCTTCTTTTTGCTCAGTGGTAGGATGTGGGTTTTCAAACCGAAAACTATCACACCTTATTTTCTTGGTGATGGATTCCTTTCCCTGATTTTGATTTGTAGCAGCATAATCCACTATCATAACTTGTGGTTCTGCTGTTTCAATCTAGCACATGATTTTATCATTCAAGTCAAACTCCTCAGATATCTCATTTTATTCTTTATTTGGAAGGGAAGGTTCTTCTGCACTTAGGTTGCACTCCACCAATTCTTTTGCTATTCCATCCTTACCTGAAGACTCAAACAAAATTTGGGCTACATGGGTTGCCATTTGGGTCTCGACACATTTGACATGATCAATTATGTCAAATGGCTGGATTGGACTAGGCATAGGGGATGGAAGTTTTTCTTTTTGGTTTATGGGAGGGGTGGGAGGATTGATCTGTGAAATTGAACTAGAAGGCATAGAGATGTTTGGGATACTTACTTTCTTAGAAATCACTGGGTCCTTCAGCTGAATAGGCAAAGTGGTCTCACTCTTAACAATCGAAATTGCAGTCTAAGGTCACTTCTCTATTTCTCCTTTATTAGCTTGTTGAGTTGACTGATTCTGGGACTGCGTGATCACAATATATGATCCTTCAGATACTCCACCTTTACTTTTGGGTTCATCTTGGTAATCTAGGTAACTGATGTGGGAGTCGCCAACTGACTCTTCTTGATCCTTTGTGAAAATATCAATGTTATTTTCTTAATTAAACACAGGTTGGAAAGAGAAATCATGCTCTGTTTCCAAATACCCAACTGCTGAGTTGGCTCAAGGTGCTTTAATGGCAAGGTTCTTCTATGGATGAAGAAGATGACTTTGTTGCCCTCGACTTCTGATAGTGTTTCCTTGATATGGTTGATTAGGGAATGTCCTCCTTTGTATATCTTTATATAGAGGAGCAGAAGACATACTTTGTGCCATTTGCCTTTTCAAGGCTAGCAATTCATTTGCTAGCTTTTATACCATTGGATCAGTGGTGACTGTGGGTGAGTATTCAGGAGATGAAAAGGGTTTACCTTTATTAGGATCTCTCCTTATCTTTTCTGCCAAGATAAGGTCATCTTCTAGCTCAGTATCCAAGTCTTGAGCAGCCTCAAGGTCCATGTGTCTAGCCCGTCTCAACAGAAAAATCACTTGAGGTAGCTGTGAATTGATGAAGAAACACATGAGATTCTGAGGTGTCAGTTGGGAGATCATTGGAATCCTGTGCCTCAGCTTGTTGAACCTATAAATGAAGTCTCTCATAGGTTCATGGGGCTCCTTCTTCATATATTTGAGCTAGGCTAGCAAGGCATGTGCATCTTTTATGAGCTTAAATATTTCTTCGAACTTGGCTTTATGTGTATCCCAATCAGTCACTGATATAGCCTACAAATGGTAAAACCAGTCTGCAGCAACACCTTGTAATGTTTCCATGAAAAACCTGACTGTGACATCTTCAAATTCCACCCCTATCACACCACAGGCTATGGTGAAGGCTGAAATGTGTTCATTAGGGTGGAATCTTCCATCACCAAAAAATTTGGGGAAATTCTTCCTTGAACTGAGTGGTAGCTCATGCAGGGGTGGAGTTAGATTCAGTGGGCCAAATGAGTTACCTTAGGGGCCTCGAATAGCCATAATCAGATTATGAACAATATGGATAACACATCTAAACAGAATTGCTAGATTATAGGATAAAAATGGAAAAGAAACTAGCCTTGATTTAGTGTAAAGCTTGAGGCTTCAAACTATGCTTTCTTTTCCAAAAGCTCTGGTTTTGCAGACTAGATAATATAATGGAGATGGATGAAAATAGAGATGGATGAAAAATAATAAGGCTATAAATGGATGATGGGTAAGACCCAAATGTGAGTCACCAAACTGTATAATGGATAAGGTGATAATGATAATGGGTAAGACACAAGTGATGTTTAAATCTGAAACTTGAGGTACAAAATTGCACAAAATTAATGTGTCCCTAGTGGAGTCACCAAAAATTGTTTGTTGAATATTTTGTCTATCAGCATATGGGTAAAAAAAATAGGTCTTATCAGCCAAAGCAAGAAGATTAGTCATCTTAATGTGTATGTTTATCACATCAGAAGGAGACTACTCTCTCCTCTCATCAAGGGGAGGTTCCCTATGGATATGCTATGCATATATATAAACAAAAAATAATACTCAAGGGTAGCACTAGACATCAATCTCTCTTTCTTCAGAGATGATGTATGCAAAACAAAGGAAAAACTCAAGGGAATGAAAGACATCTCTCCCCTTCTTTCAGGAAAAACTATTCAGCCAGCCGCAAGAATACTCTTGGAAATTAATGTAGAGCGTAACTGGGAGTATGATAACTAGCAAATCGAAACAAAACACAAAGTCTCTATCTGAAATGCTCAAGAGTAATATCCGAAGGGTAATGAAAGCTCAAAGTCTTTTCAAAGTCCTTTACATAGAAATGAAAAAAGCAAACACACTGAAGGCAGTTATGGGGGCACAAAGTCTTTCCATAGTTGATTCCTCAGGACACCTTCTTGACTAATTTACTAATCCTACTTATTAAATTAATGAAATAGAAAAGATATCACATCACAAAGTCTGAATAAGTCCCTTGTTTTCATTAACAAAATATGATCAATAGACTAAGCACAAAGTCTTAATGATGCCTCTCAATTTTGGTAGAGTTTCGTTCAAATTGTCAAAAAGAAGATCATTTTATAATGAAATAAAGTCCCTTATATAGCCACTTCAAGAAGGACTCATGAATAGTAATACATCATGATGCGTTGGGAAATGTTAGGAAGACAAGCTAAGACTTTGGGGAATTTTTCCAATTTGATATTCTAAATGTAGATAAATAAGTCATGTAATTGAAATATTACAACTTTCAATGTCCACCTGATGGTCTGATCTTATCTTCATCGTTCTTCCTTTCCAGATTAACTGAATCGGGCCTTGGATTCATCCATTGTTCTACCTTTCCTCATTTTTAGCTGGTTTTTGTCTTGAATTTTGGAAATGCATTTAGGTCTATAAATCAAAGGCTATTTCACAATCTTCAAAATTGACGTTTACATACCTGTCAATATGCTTCCAATGGCTAGTCGGTTATGCTGAATTTGACATCTTTGTGGGCATCATCTCTTGGTCTTCTTTCAGCTTTTGGCTTTTTGCTTAGCACTTTTTTAATTGGACATACCCATTTGGGCCTTGAGAAATGATCCTTGTCGAGCCCTTTATTTTGACCATCGAGATTCCCTCATGGGTAATTCCATGTACATTTGTCCCACAAAAAATTCTTGCTGACAAAAAGTCTGGGTAAAATTCCCGTAGACAAAATGTCTTTAGAAATTGATTCTGCCAAGTATTTGAACAAGTCTTTGGATTTCTTTTCAAAATCTGAAGGGTGTTCTAGTTGATGAAGTGTGCTTTGTAAGGGCACTTGTCCTTTGAAAAAGTTCCTTTTAGGATTAAACTGCCCCTTTGAACTTGGCCGATGAACCATTAGTTGAACCAGTTCAAAGGTTCAATGAAGCGTGCCAAGTCGCTTTGAATCAAAAAAGCAATGAACCATTGGATGAACTTTGATGTTGAACCAATACATATAACCAATCCATTGAACCAATGCTTTATACCAAAATGGTTCAAGCCAATGGTTCAAGTTGATGGTTCAACGAATAAAATAGGCTGATAAACTAATCATTAAACCAAATATTTGAACTTGCCTATGAACCAATAGTTTAACCTATCTATTGAACTGGTTCAATGGTTCAATGAAGCATGCCAAGCACCTTTGAAACAAATCCGATGAACCATTCAATGAGCCAAATGGTTGAACTAAGTGAATGAACCTGCTATTGAACCTTTTCGTTGAACCTAGATGTTGAACCAAGTTTTGGTTCAATAGTTCAAACAAGGCTTCGAATCGACTGGCGAACCAAATGGTCAAACCAAAAGATACTGAAACAAAGGGAATGAACCATCTGAGTGAAATAAAGCATTGAACTACTTGGTTAAATTGAGTCATTGAACTGTTCCTTTGGTTGAACCTGCCATTGAACTGTTCCTTTGGTTGAACCTATCGTTAAACTGTTCCTTTGGTTTTGCCAAATGTTTTGAAGTCGATGAACCATTTGAAATGATTGAACTTTGAACTTTGATGAAGTGGTTAACTCTTACCAAAGACGTTGAACTTGCTGCTGGTGTTTGCTGATGGAGATTTTTATTCAAACAAAGGCATTACAACAATCTCAGAAAATGACTAAGTGTTTGAAAACCGATTCCTTTGACTAAAACAGTCTTCAAAAATCTTTGAATCTATATAAATGAACCTACCTGTAAAATCTGAAGATACAAAGTTTAAAGATTTTCAACAAATAAAATCCATTGAACTTGATTTGCAAAGTCTGTAGATTTTTTGATAAGCTTTGAAAATGAGAAATCTGAATATTTGAGATAGATTTTAAAAATGGAAGATACAATTTTGGTATGTAAGACCAAAATATTTCAAATGTTGTCCTAAAAATGAAAGCTATTTTTAGGAGACAACAACTGGCTCCATTTGGGGAAATTTTGTCAATTGCAAGACGAATTGAAAGGAGTAGAATTTAGAATCTCCAGTGTCTTCAAGTGTACTATTGGGATTCAGAGTCATGCTTTCCAAAAATTAAAGGCATCAAAAACAAAAACAAACAAAACAAAATAGAAAAAAAAACTATACACTATACATATATACAGAGGTAAAGATCCGATACTTCAAGAATTGAAGTATTTTAGATGTTGCTTCTTTAGAGACAATGATAATGGTACGACATCTTGGTAAACCAACAAGAAGACATTTTGTCCCCAGAAATGGTGAAGGGTGAATGGAGCTCTCCACTAGGAAATCAATTTTCTGTGTCTTCCTCTTGGTCTTTTCTTCTTTTTGCTCAGTGGTAGGACGTGGTTTTCAAACTGGAAACTATCATTCCTTATTTTCTTGGTGACGGATTCCTTTCCCTGATTTTGATTTGTAGTAGCATAATCTAATATCATAACTTGGTGTTCTACTATTTCAATCTAGCACATGATTGGATCATTCAAGTCAAACTCCTTAGATATCTCAGATTCTTCTTTATTTGGAAGGGAAGGTTCTCCTACACTTAGGCCACACACCACCAATTCTTTTGCTATTTCATCCTTAGCTAAAGACTCAAACAAAATTTGGGATACATGGGTTTCCATTTGGGTCTCGACACATTTGACATGATCAATTATGTCAAATGGTTGGATTGGACTAGGCACAGGGGATGGAAGTTCTTCTTTTTGGTTTATGGGAGGGGTTGGAGGATTGATCTGTGAAATTGAAGTAGAAGGCACAAAGATGTTTGGGATACTTACTTTCTCAGCAATCACTGGGTCCTTCGAATGAATAGGCAAAGTGGTCTCACTCTTAACAATCAAAATTGTAGCCTGAGGTCGCTTCTCTGTTTCTCCTTTATTATCTTGTTGAGTTGACTAATTTTGGGACTAGGTGATCACAACATATGATCCTTTAGATACTCCACCTTTACTTCTGGGTTCATCTTGGTAATCTAGGAAACTGATGTGGGAGTCACCAGCTAACTCTTCTTGATCCTCCGTGAAGAGATCAACATTATTTTCTTGATTAAACTCAGGTTGGAAAGAGAAATCATGCTCTGTTTCTAAATACCCAACTGCTGAGTTGGCTCGAGGTGTTTTAATGGCAAGGTTCTTCTATGGAGGAAGAAGATGATTTTTTTGCCCTCAACTTCTGACAGCGTTGAATTGATATGGCTGATTATGGAATGTCCTCCTTGGTATATCTTTATATAGAGGAGCAGTATACATACTTTGTGCCATTTGCCTTTTCAAGGCTAGCAATTCATTTGATAGCTTTTATACCATTGGATTAGTGGTGACTGTGGGTTAGTATTCAAGAGATGAAAAGGGTTTAGCTTTATTAGGATCTCTCCTTATCTTTCCTGCCAAGATAAGGTCATCTTCTAGCTCAGTATCCAAGTCTTGAGCAGCCTCAAGGTCTATGTGTCTAGCCCGTCTCAACAGAAAACTCACTTCAGGTAGCTGTGAGTTGATGAAGAAACACATGAGATTCAGAGGTGTTAGCTGGGTGATCATGGGAATCTTATGCCTCAGCTTGTTGAACCTAGAAATGTAGTCTTTCATAGGTTCGTGGGGCTCCTTCTTCATCTGTGTGAGCTGGGCCAGCAAGGCATGTGCATCTTCTGTGACCTTGAATCTTGCTTCGAACTTGGATTTAAGTGTATCCTAGTTAGTCACTAATCTAGCCTAGAGATGGTAAAACTAGTCTGTAGCAGCACCTAGTAATGTTTCCATGAAAAGCCTGACTATGACATCTTCAAATTCCACCCCTATCACACCACAGGCTATGGTGAAGGCTACAATGTCTTCATTAGTGTGGACTCTTCCATCACCAAATAATTTGGGGAAATTCTTCTTTGAACTGAGTGGTAGCTCATACATGGGTGGAGTTAGATTAAGTGGGCCAAATGAGTTACCCCAAGGGCCTTGAACTGCCATGATCAGATTATGAATAATAGGGATAACACATCTTAGTGAATTTTCTAGATTATAGGACAAAATTGGAAAAGAAACTCGCCTTGCTTCAGCGTAAAGCTTGAGGCTTCTAACTACGCTTTCTTTCCCAGCAACTCTAGTTTTGCAGACCAAATAATATAATGGAGATGGATGAAAATGGAGATGGATGAAAAATGCTAAGTCTATAAATAGATAATGGGTAAGACCCAGATGGGAGTCACCAGACTGTATAATGGATAAGGTGACAATGATAATGGGTAAGACACAGGTGATGTTTCAATCTGAAACTTGAGGTTCCAAATTGTACAAAATTACTGTGTCCCGAACAGAGTCACCAAAAACTATTGGTTGAATATTTTGTCTATCAGCATACAGGTAAACAAAATAGGTCTTATCAACCAAATTTAGAAGATTAGTCATCCTAATGTGTAAGTTTATCACATCAGAAGGAGACTACTCTCTCCTCTCATCAAGGGGAGGTTCCCTATGGATATGCTATGTATAAGTATAAATAGAAAATAATACTCAAGGGTAGGACTAGACATCCATCTCTCTTTCTTTAGAGATGATGTATGCAAAACAAAGGAAAAACTCAAGGGAATGACAGATAGCTCTCCTCTTCTTTCAGGAAAAACTATTCAGCCAGCTGCAATAATACTCCTAGAAATGAAAGTAGAGCATAACTGGGAGTATGATAACTAGCAAATCGAAATACAACACAAAGTCTCTATCTGAAATGCTCAAGAGTAATATCTAAAGGGCAATGAAAGCTCAAAGTCTTTTCAAAGTTCTTTACACAACAATGAAAAAAGAAAACACACTGAAGGCAGCTATGGGGGCACAAAGTCTTTCCACAGTTGATTCTTCAAGACACCTTTTTGACTAATTTACTAATCGTACTTATTAAATTAATGAAATAGAAAAGATATCACATCACAAAGTCTGAAAAAGTCCCTTGTTTTCATTAACAAAATATGATCAACATACTGAGCATAAAGTCTCAATGATGCCTGTCAATTTTGGCAGAGTTTCGTTTAGATTTTCAAAAAGAAGATCATTTTACAATGAAAGAAAGTCCCTTATATAGCCACTTCAAGAAGGACTTGAGAACAGTAATACATCATGATGTGTTGGGAAATGTTAGGAAGACAAGCTAAAACTTTGGGGTATTTTTCCCATTTGATCTTCTCAATGTAGATAAACAAGTTGTGAAATTGAAAGATTACAACTTTCAATGTCCACCTGATGGTTTGATCTTGTCTTCATCATTCGTCCTTTCTAGATTAATTGAATCGGGTCCTAGATTCATCCATTGTTCTGCCTTTCCTCATTTTCAGCTGGTTTTTGTCTTGAATTCTGGAAATGCATTTGGGTCTGTAAATCAAAGGCTATTTCACTATCTTTAGAATTGACATTTACATGCCCATTAATATGCTTCCA
>JARHVA010007976.1:242500-280000 GCA_037957365.1 Torreya grandis | reverse complement strand
TTTATTTACTTACGTAAACAATAATTAAATATCCTTACTCAAATATATTTTACCTTATTGTAACATTTGTTTACACTTTATACTTCTCATTAATTTCATATATCTTTCTCCTCACTTTTTCTTGTAATTGTTGTATGTGATCTAGAAATGCTTATACATCATTATAACTAATTCATTCTACACTTGGTAACTGTATGAAGCATAAAAATACCATAACAAAATAATACATTATTATATACAAACTAATATGTGGTAATGTTGATTCCCATTATGTGGGATTTTATCCACCTATGCATCTCAACAAATATCCCAAGCTCATGTTTATAACTTATGTCTATCCATTTTTTTTGCGTGGTATGCACTACTACATTATACCTTAGTTCCTAACTTATTCCATAGACTTATCCCTAAAATAATTATAAATTTTGTATCCCTATCTAATGTAATGGGTTTTTGAACACCATGAAATGTCATAATATCCTTAAAAATAGTTCTACAACTCTAGTGGCATCATTGGTTTTATTACATGTAATAAGATGGACGATCATGATTATTACTTATCTCACCTACTAATATATTTTTTCATTTCTCAAATATCTTTCAAAATTATGGATCAATATCGTTTGTTTCCTTAACATATTCAAATATAACTAATTCACTCATCGTGGTTATTAATAATGCCATTATCTAGCTCAAAGCATAACCTACTTGATTATAGTTTCCTAATTTATGTTTCAAAACAAAAGTATACAATTTCAATAATTAGAATCACCTTACATGTTTATAATTTAACTTATTTTGAGTTTTTAGATACTACAGGGACTCATGATATATAAATATGATAAACTTCTTAGTAACTAGGTAATTACTCCAATGTGTTAATGTTTGTACAATGACATAAAATTAAAAATCATATGTAGAATACTTATTTCTTACCTTAATAAATTTATCACTAAAATATGTTATTTTCCTTCCTTCTTGACTCAACACACCACCAATTACCACATGTGAATCATCAAAATCAACCTAAAATATTTTATTTAAATTTTGTAATTATAAAATAATTTTTATATAATATTCTTCTTCAATGACTCAAATCTATTTATTATTACTCTTATCCACATAAATTATTATCCTTTCATCTAGTTTTTTTTTTTACAACAAGAATAATAAAATTCTTAATGAAATTTATATAAAAAGTTTCTAAACCATGTAAAATTCTTATCTTTATTATGATTCTTAGAATAGCCATCTCAAAAAATTCCTTTACCTTTTCTTCATCCATTCTTACTCCATTTATTGGAAACTACAAATCCTAAAAATACTAAAAATTATTCCACATAAAATTGAACTTCCTCATATTTACATACATCTTATCCTTTCCTAATAACTATAATACCATGAATAAATTCCTTAAGACATAGTCTTTACTCTAACTAAATATCAACATGTCATCAAATATTTTTACCACCACAAACTTGCCAATTAAATATCATATCACTATGTTCATCACCCTTATAAATATCTTAGGTGCATTAGATAATTATAATGGCATCACCATCCACTCATATAATCCATACCTAGTATTGAATGCCATTTTCCATTCATATCATTCAAGAATTTTACTCTGATAGTAACCGCTGCTTAAATACATCTTAGTAATGTATTTTTCTCCTATAAGAACATCCATAATATCATTTAAATGAGTAATAAGTAATAATTTTATGGTAATTTTATTATTTTCTTTAGCAACCACACACATCCTACACTATACACCTTTATTTGGAGTTAATAATATTAGTATTTCACATGGACTCATGCTTTACCTTATTAAACCCTTTCCCATAAATTTAGAAACCTTTGTATTCAAATATTCATGTTCTATTGGACTCATGCTATAAGTTTCTTGATTGGATAGAATTAGTCCAAGAATCAAAGTAATATGATGTTAAATCTCTCTCTATTTTATTTTAAACAATATTTTAACGCATTAGGTATAACATATAAATATTATTTCAGCACTTTTGGTGATTATACGGGTATTTTCACCAATTATGTGTCTTATTTATTTGTTCTTATTGTATTAAAATTACATTTAATATTAATTTATTTGAAAAATGATTTTATGGATATAATTCTTTCAACTTTCCCCTCTTATTTAATATAAAATAAACACACACACACACACACACACACACACACACACACACACACACACACACACACACACACACACACACACAGAGTACATAGATATGCATGCATGCATGTGTGTATCTATGTATGCTTTATTTTATCCATGATGAATTAATTTTATATTAAACTGCCATGGACTTACCAATAACACATAGCATGCATCCATTGATAGAACATCACAAAAAGTTTTATCCTTATAATTTTTAGTATTAAAAACATGATTAATAACCTTTTATCTATTGTAAATTCATTAAATTTATTAAACCATGAAATCCAATATGGATAATAATTCATTTCACATTACATATATAGTCTATCAATCATGTCCTTAAAAAAAATATTTTCACAACTATAAATATCTATAATTAATTTTCGTATATTATGTCCTAAAGTGTACCATGTTTGAAAAAAAATGTTCATATTTATGCATCACCACCTTTCTTATTTTGTACCTATTTTTAATCTAGATCAATCATTGTTCCTCTCATCATGATATTTTCTAATACACATGTTGTTATAAATTAATTATTTTTATCTTTTCTCTCATACTCAACTAAATTCACTCTTGGTTGATCCTCTTGCCTCCTTTATTATTCATGATAGTGTACAAACTTAGAAACCATCCTCTAGCACCATCATAGTCTTGTCCTCTCTATAATTCTCTTCCACTTTATTCATATTATAACCCTCATCTACTATATTCCTTTCGTTATGCACCACAACATGATTCTCCTCTAGTGGGATTAAATCCACCTCTAGTTTTATTGAACCCACTTCATCCCCTTAATAGAGGGGATTGTCTTCTACTTGGACCAATTGATCTTATAAAAATTTTCTTATTTTATTTTTCTTCTTCTTGAAAATCTAATTAATAATCCTCCATAAAAATTATTGCATGCATGATCAGTTTATCTTAAATATAAAACTTTAAAACATTTACATATGTTACCTCCATTTTGTCTTTTGTTTTCTTCATGATCCATTCATAATAAAAGTTTGTAAAACTCTTTTTTATAATATTGTTTATTATGATATTTTTATCTTGAATTATAGAATATTTTTTATAGGTTGTTTACATAATCCACATGAATAAATTTATCTCTCATCTTCTTCTCCATATTAGTCCATGTGTTGATATCCTCCTTACCCTTTCTCTATCACTCTTTCTGCAGGTGATCCAACTTAATCATTACATGGACATTTAATTTATTTCATAGAAACATTAATTTATTTACTTATATTATATTTTTTAATTTGATAAAATTATTGATGTTGTTAATCCAATTTATCAAATATCTTGGTTTTAAACTAAGTCCATAATCTAGAATGTCATCTCTTACTCCTTCATTCATTACCTCTAAATGCCTAAATATCCTCTCTTTAAAATATGGTGGATTTTATCATTCCTCTTATTCATAAATTTAATCTTCATCATATGTTTCTTCCTTTGTTTCATTGTCTACTTGATTCATCTTAGATTAGCGATAATTATAGTTAATTATTACACTTACCTTTATAACTATTGCATAGTCTTGTTTATCTCTAAAATTTATCCTCATCATTGTACTCTCACCATACTTAACACATGTTATTCAATAACATAATATTATAACAAAATTTCAAATCATAAAAAGTAATACATCTAGGATTTGAAGTCGTTCTGATACTAGATGATGAAACCATGGATTGGCTAAGAAAAATTACCAATAGGCATAAACTCATAAATTGTGTGTATTAAAATTAATTCTTTAAATAAAACACAAATGATAATTATAGTTGACATGAATTAAAAAAATGATAAATAAATAAAAAGATACATAAAACTAACTGACCCATGTGTTTTTCTAGTTTATGCCTATTGATAATTTTGCTTATCCATTCTACATATTCATTAGATATTTATAGGGGCCTTTACTTTTACCTCTTATTCAAATATTATAATTTGCCTGTTCATACAGTCAAATTGTTTTTTGTAATCATATTAGTATATTTTAGCATAGATTCAGGATCTTATTTAAAATCATTTCAAGTGTTAATATAATGTTAAGATAGTCCAAATATTTACTCTAAGTTTTAATCTTATCTATCAAATAAAATAACTCTTCCTCTACTTCACAAAAGTTGTATTTTCCTATGAGATATTTTTTATAGTTATTATTTTCAATGTCCATGTGGCCTTTAAAAATTTAATTTTCATCTCAATTTTATATTTAATTTTTATATGTGGTCACTATGATTTTATAGGATACATAATTTAGAATCAACACCCTTGAAAATATTCCCCTCTAGATTATATATGTGGTTGTTACATGTGATGTATGTAAAGACTAAGATGTGGTTGTAATGGGAATTATCTCAAGGGAGTTCGTGACCAGTCATGGTAAAAAATTATTAATGGTAATGAGAATACTTGAAATAATGTGAGAATAAAACAATATGTTAGATTATTAAAAATTATCCCAAAATATTTTTATATTGGGCAGTAGGGGATTTTTCAGAAAATGAAGGGGGAGTGAATAAGATAGAAATTGTAAATAAATAAGTTTGTATAAAACTAATATGAATATTGAACACTAATTTAATTTAATTAGACACAATGATGACCTCATATGTTGCATTATTTTTTCAATAATTATTCACCATATTTTGAGTGATAGGTCCAAGTTGAGTTATATTGGCATGATAACTATAGTCTTGCATAATCCTAAGTGGTATAGAGACGTTAAAAGAAATATAAAGATTAATTTTACTATATGCAATAGAAATAATTGTAATAAAATGTGAATTCAAAGACAAATAAGTGTAAATCATGATTGTATCCACTAATGTATAAATTATAATAAAATTAGAAGGAATAACAAGAGGCCTTAGTAACTTGATATGTGTTACCACTATAAAAAAACATTATAGGTGAATCTAGAGGTCATAATTTGATTAGCTTCTTCTTGAGACATGGATATATAACATGTGGTTCCTCATTTTTCATATTAAATTGAACATAAAGTCTTTTTAAAACTATTGAGACTATTATTTAGTGCTTATGGTTTCTACGATGGAGTGAGAAGTCTCATTGTAGTGGGTGCTGCCTTAACTTAAGCATCAAATTATGTATATCTATAGTGTAAATAATTTTGGTGTGAATTATGGTGATACATTAAACTAACCTTCCATCATATAAAATTTATATGCTTGATCACTTTTCACATAGTTATTCTTGTATTTAAATGTTATCATATAGGTCTTATGGAAGACTAATATGGATATTATACAATGATTGAATTTAATTATCCATAATGTTTTTTTTTTAAAACTAAAAAGGGGGTAAAAATTTATTAATCACAAAACAAAAGAGCAAATTACAAAACTTTCTCCTGGTCCACCAGATGAACCAGTTTTTGATGTAAGTCCAACGGGAGCATTCCAGGTTCGGAAATGTTCCAGTCAGAGCCATACTCAGAGGCCCATTTGGCAAGGGAGTCCACAACCTCATTCCATTCCCGAGGAATGTGTTGGAAAGAAATATAATTAAAAAAAGTACTATGAAGCTTAATTTGTTGAACAATAGAATTTAAATACCAGTCACACTTACCAGTATTATGATTGTTGAGTAAATTGATGACCACTTGCGAATCTGATTCGCAAATAACATTGGAGAAATCTCAATGATAGCAAATTTTGACCGCCTCCAGAATAGCCATAGCTTCCATTAAATTGTTCGTGTAGCAGCCTTTGTATTTTAAGAAAAGAAGTTGGATGTTTCCTGAGCTGTCACGCCCAACTCCTCCTATCCCAGCCTCCCCTGGGTTCCCCCGTGAGGAGCCGTCCGTGTTCACTTTTAAAATCCCTGCTGCCGAAAGAGTCCAACGTCCCTTCCTATCAACAGGCTGCTCCATCCTCAAACTACCCCTCCACACACAGTGTTGGTCAAAGGTGCGCGGTCTATGGTTAAGTCCATACCCAAGCGCCGACCAATTCTGACAGTTTTTGAGTCGACTTCACCCCTGTTCGTGCCCCTGAAGAGCAATGTTTCCTATAGCGCATTGCTGATGTTCATCCACAGGCTTCTGGACTCAAGCTGCGCTCCCCTAAAAACTCGTATGTTTCTTTCCAGCCACAGATTCCAAAGAATGAAAGTTGGACCGACCACCCAGGCAGTTTGTAACAAAGAATTTTTAACAGGGGCGACTCCCAATTTGTTCCAGAACTCAATTAAAGATGAAACATGCCAGCAAGGGGATTGCCAAGCATTCCACCACATATGCCAAACCTGTTTAGCAAACAAGCACTGAAAGAAAAGGTGAGCTCCTGTTTCCTCCTCTTTACAACATAAAACACAAATAGAAGGTCCCTGAAAACCACGTCTGCAAAGATTGTCCCAGGTGAGACACCTGTTGTATGTGAGGATCCAAAGAAAAAAATTACATTTGGGCCAGGAAACCTGGTTCCAAATTTTCTTGCCCCATTGGAACTGCCTCCCATTAGTGAGTTGCTTAGATAGAGTCATATAACCGGAAGCCATAGAATATTGCCCCGAGGCATCACCCCCCCAGGCAAGAACGTCCTGACCCTGCAGCGCGCTACAACCTCTGGCATTCAGGATATGGGATAATTCATGCCTCTCCTCCTCTGAACCTCTAGGCAGCCATTCTGAGGGAGTTTTCCATCTGAAAGCATTGGTTCTACCCAATCTAAAGCTAACTTTGTAATGCATCACCCTGTGCCAACCGGCAGAATGGAATACATTAGCAAGAGACTGCAAGTGCGGATGCGAATGAAGGATGGGAGGCACCCCATCCCAAGCATCATCCCAGAAAAGTGCTTCCATCCCACTACTGCAAATCTAGAAAAGCTCTTGTTTCACAAGCTGAGCTCCAAGCTTGAGAGTACTCCATATCATCGATCCCCTTCCCTCCAGGGGGAGGCTGGGTATGTCACTGGGTTCAATGTCAGGAAGATATTTAGCTACCAGAATCCTGGCCCACATGGCCGATTGATTAGTACACCATCTCCAATAAAGCTTAGCAGCCAGAGCTTGGCTAGCCAAAGTGGCCAAACGCAGTCCAAGGCCGCCCTCCTGTTTTGGCTTACAAATAGTAGCCCAACTGATAAGGCTCCATTTAGAGCTTTACAGATTCCCACTCTACAAGAATTTCCTAGAAAGAGCATCATACTCTTTAAAAAAGTAAGTAGGGGTGGTTTGGACCATGCTTCGGTATATAGGTAAAGCCTGAATGACTGACTACAGAAGAATCACTCTACCCTCTGTGGAAAGCCATCTATGGGTCCAATGGCCAACTTTCTGTCTCAGCTTGTCGAGCACATTTTGCCAGAAGAGTCGGGGCTGCCTTCCCACAACTATGGGAATTCCTAAATACACCACTGGGAGAATTTGAATCTGAAAGTGCAAAATGGCCGTAATCCTTCTTTGAATAGTACTAGGAGTGTTGAAAAAGAAGATTGATGACTTGTGGTCATTAATCTTCTATCTAGAGGCTTTTAAGTAAGTGTCCAGTGTATTCCTAAATGCTTGTACTTCTCGAATCTGGGCTTTACCTACCAGAATAGTGTCATCAACAAATTAGAGATGAGTCAGGGTAGTTATCCTGTTCCCCCATCTCCAGCCATGTATAGCATCCTGCAAGACCCTAAATTTAAAGAGCCGTCCCAGCCCTTCGGCCATAAGAATGAAGAGATAAGGAGAGAGCGGGTCTCCCTGTCAAAGTCCTCTGGAAGCACCAAAAAGCTGAGAAGGCGCCCCATTAATAAGTACTGAATATGAGGGCATGGTGACATAACTTAGTACCCATCTAATCCAGTCCTGATTAAAGCCAAAAGCCAAAAGAATCTTGCCCAAGAATCTCCAACTAGCTCTATCATAGGCTTTGGTGAGATCCAACTTGATAAACATAGCTCTTTCCTGTGAGGTGCTCATGGAATGGATAGCCTCCGAAGCGGTCACCACTCCGTCCAAGATTTGCTTGCCCGCCACATACCCTCCTTGTTCCTCCGAAATAAGGAGAGGGAATAGCCCTTTCAATCTGGTAGCAATAAGCTTTGAAATGATCTTATAGACAACATTGCAGATTGCAATGGGTCTATATAGCTCCAGCCTATCTGCTTGCTCCTTTTTAGGAATTAGCATTAGAAACGTTGCATTTAAAGCTCTGAGCATCTCTTTGTTGTGATGAGACTCATGTATTACATCTATCAAATCCTTCTTAATGATATCCCAGAAGTCCTAGAAGAATTCAACCAGAAACCCGTCTGGCCCAGGAGCTTTACCTTTCTTAATGCTGAAAACAACTTCTTGAACTTCAGCCATGCTAATTGGTCGAATAAGGTAATCATTCATTCTGTCATCAACCAGAGAGGGAATGCAAGATAAAACACTATTTTCAGCACCTTCATCTGGGATCGGGTCGCTGGAAAAAAGCTCAAAAAAATGCCGTACAGCTTCTCTGTGGATAGCCTGTGAAGAGGAAAGTTGAGTCCCATCCTGACTTATTAAGGTAGTGAAAAAATTCCTGTTACGGTTTGCTTGGATAGAATGATGGAAGAAGGCTGTGTTTTTGTCTCCCTCTTGTATCCATTCAATTCGTGCCTTCTTTTTCTAGAAGATCTCTTCCCGAAGCTCCCATTCCGCTAAGGTATTCACAGCTCTAGCTTCCTCTAAGCTTAGGTCCTCTGAGAGACCGCTATCTCTTATTTGCCTTGTAATGCCGTCAAGCTGGTCCTGAGCTTTTCTCTTCATGTTTTGTAAGTTTCCAAAGCACGTTCTGTTCCACACCTGTAATTTCCATTTAACATACTGCAACTTTTTAAGGAAAGAGTACATCGCTGTCCCATAAGCAGGCCCTCCTTCTCCCCACCATTTTTTGATGAGGTCATAAAGAGATGGGTCCCTAAGCCACATCAATTGAAACTTAAAAGGAGCTTTTTTGGGGCCACCGATCTGCCCAATGGTAAGCTTGATAGGCCAGTGATCGGAACCCCTCCAATCCAAGATCCCAGAAGTAAGAGTAAAAGCATTGGATTGCCAAAAATAGGAAACTAAAAATCTATCTAAGCGCTCAGAGATGGTAGCGTTACCTGATCTTCTGTTGCTCCAAGTAAACAACCCATTCGAAGGTTTCACATCTGAGAGGCGAAGCACTTCCATATTGTGTCGAAGGCATTCTGAAGAAGGACCAAGACGACTCATTCCACCTTTTTTATCATCTAAGCTCATGACCGCATTAAAGTCACCAGCCACAATCCATAGCAAAAATGGATAACATTTTCTGATATATCTGATATGCTCCCAGAGTTGCAATTGTCCTCCAATGTCAACAGGGGCATAGACTATGGTTACCAGGCTCATTTTGCTAGTTTCCAAAGAAGAAGCCACTACTGACAAAGCTGATTAGCTGGAAATCCAGTGAATTGGTGTAATCTTACTCGGGTTCCAGCCCATAGCTAGTCCTCCTGAGCTGCCCCTCACACCTACACATTTCCACTGACCGATAGACCAAACATTTGGCATGCAAGCAAATAATGAATCCATCGATAACTTAGTTTCTTGAATACAAATAACATTCGGAGAATGATCCCACAGTAATCTACGCATAGCTTTTTGCCTGGGGGAGCTATTTAAACCCCTTGCATTCCATGAGAGGACAATCATTGCTTAGAGAGGGGAATGTGCTCATCCAAGGTTTTTACAACCCCTGATTCAACTAATAAATCTCCTGTAATTTTTATTCTATCTTGATCCTTTTTCCTGCCTACCTTGGGAGGAGCCGAAGACGTGACCTTTTTAAAAGATTTTTGTGCTAGCCCCAGCGCCCCAGCAGGGCCTTTGTCTCTTCTACCAGGCTCTACTTCCTTGACTAAGTCAGCCCACCTAACTTCTTTCTCTTTTAGCTCTTTTAGATCCTCTGGTGCTTCTTCCTCCACTCCTGATGGATTGCCTAAAGGCTCTTGATCCATCAAATCTTGCAAATCATTGGAATCTAAATTTGGCTTGCTCTGCCCCAAAGGGGTGCCCAGGTCCTCCATCAGAATGCCATCCTCGATGGCCATGTTGTCAAGGACTTCAAATCTATTAAAACCTTGCTCAACCTGCCTCTCAACATATCCTCACCTTAGTCCATGGCCTCTTGCATGCTTTCTGACTGGAGTAAATTCATCCACGCCATTGAGAGATTGAGCTGCTGTGCCTTGCGCCCCACTGCCCAAATTTAAGGTTTTTCCTTTATTCATCCCAAAAGTTTGAGATTTTCCACTTTCATTCTGACCCAAGCTGCCCACTCCCTTACCATTATAGGCAGTATTTTGCGCTGAGATATCAGGTGTTGGGCCCTTACCGTTAGTAGCTAACGGGCATTGACGATGGAGATGTCCATAAACATGACAGATTCTACATCTGAAGGGGATGGATTCATAATCTATCTACTGAATCCAAGACGAGGACCCCATAAAAATCTCTATTGAATCTGGAAGAGGGTTATTAAGGTCCATGTCTACGCAAATGCGCGCATAAGTAATGATCTTCTTATCTAGTGACTGATGTGCAATCACTGTTGGAGTTCCTAGTAAAGCCGCAATCTGTTTGAGGATGTCCTCTCTCCAAAATTCCAACGGAAGCCGAGGAAGGTGTACCCAAACTGGAACATAGGCTGGAAGCTCCTCAGCTGAATTGAACCCCACATGCCAGGGTTTAAGAAATAAGCCTACTCTTTCATAGAAGTATGGGCCTCCTTCAAAAATATGATTGCGATCCGTCACTAAGGAGAAGGTCACCAGGAAGTAGCTATTTCCTGCCAGCATTATATCCAAATCCCCGTCCACCGCCCAAGAGTGGCAAATCCAGGACTCCAAAGCCGCCTGAGGGATTCGTATCCCTAGGAATTTGCAAATTAGTGTGTGTGTCAAAAGGTATTCGACATCCTCTTGGACTGTTTCTTGAGGAATTACCAGGACTGGATGGTCCTGCCTTCCTATTAAGCAACCATTGAGTTTAGCCAGTTTCAAACGCTCACCTACCAAATGGCCTTCCTGCCTCAAAGAGCTCGCTCCAGGTGCTGAGGCGTCTTGCTTGGGGCTCAGTCATGGGCCTGCATGCCCTTCGCCATTCACTGCCGTTTCCATCCGTCGGGCTAATGGTAGCTGAAAATTTCTCCTTTTTTCAATTATCCATAATGTTGATCTCATATATTTTATTAATTGGTTTATAAGTATCCACCATAGTTTGATCATTATTCCATATTGAGATATAGTGGTATCATGACTATAGTCTTGAGTAATACCAGGTGGTATAGAGATATTGATAGAAATATAGGGCCTAATTTTACTTATTCCACTATAAACAATGGTAATTTAAGGTGAATCTATATCTAGAGAAGTGAAAATTTTAAATGTAGGCACTAAGATAATAAATTTAATTTAAGTAAAATGAACAAAAAGTGGCCTCATTATGTTGATAAAGTGTCACAACTATATAATTAATTGTAGGTGACTCTATATGTAATTCTTATAGTAACATCTTAAGACATGGTATTTTTCCATGAGGATCTTCTTTTTATTATTTATATTGAATATAAATTCTCTCTTCAAGCCCTTGAGACTATGATTTAATGCTTATGGTTTATGGGGTGGAGAGATATTTGTAATGCAATGGTTATTCGATTCACATTAACATCACATATGGATTTAAATATAACAAATAATTTAGGTGTGAGTTATGGTGATACAAAAAACTAACCTTCCATAGTAGAAACTTTGGATGATTTCTCAATTTTCACTTAGTTTCTTAGTGTCTTTGAGTGTTATTAATATTTAATAATCACTTTTTGACTGACATTGTTTTAATAGAGACACACAATATGTAAAGTGTTCTTCCTATTTCAATTGCGTGGGTGGTTATTATCTCTCGTTTCTAGTCTTGAAAATTATCCCAATTTTAGTGGCTAATTGGTATGTTAATTCATGTTCAAATTTTTTACCTATAATATAATCATGAAAATTAAGGGGAAATAAAAATCCCTTCAATAATAATCACTATGTATAATTGATAATATAAATAATTCCTGATTGTTTTGGTAAATCATCTCATTTTTATTTTTAAATAATTGGAACTATATGTTCATTTATGGCCGTATGCATGGGAATATAAAATTAATTTCAAATATCTAACATAAATTCTTTGAAACACAAACATATCATTTTATATACCAAACATGAATGTGAAAGAGAAACACTGGGTGAATTTAGGAAGTTTATGTATTGATATTTTAGTATGGTACAATAGTCATCTAAAATGACATAATTTATAACATATGATAATATTTCACACCTAATTATTATAGCTTAAAATTATATTAAATAATTCCACTTAGATTTTTTTCTTTATCCTATTTATTTTGGCCAATAGAAGCACCTAAGTTTTATTCACATGGTCAATGTTGAAGGTCATAGATGACATGTTCATAAAAATGATTCTATGTGTAACCCCTCTTATACTTGTATTAAAGGTGTAAGTGTCAATATCACATTTGTAAACCAATAGGTCTCATTATTCATCCTAGTATTTTATAACCTTTATTAAGTCATTCCTTTCCATCCATTGTGTGGTGATATCCTCATTATACTGGAAAGTGTGTTTATTTAATTTGTATCAACTATAAAATTCCATTAAAAAAACATGTGACACCGTATGTTTCATATTTGGTGAGAAAATAACATAATATTTTAAGAAAAACTACATTAAAATATTATGTAAGAGGTACCTACAAGGAAATACCTCATGTTTTTTCTAGGTTGATGTGGACTAGACTTTTATATTTCCACAAAGTGGTCATCATATTATTTATAATTATGTGTGTCATACTCATCATTATATAACTTACAAGTTTATTATAACTTAGGTAATAGGGCATTAAAATTATCATATTCAACAATTTGAGTGATGAAAATGGCATCTCTAAATGGGATAGAGGAATAATATGTATAAACCTTGGCCATTTCTAATCTCAATCATACTCTAGTGTTTCTAAAGAAAATTTGTTATTCTAGTGAGAATATTAACATTTACCTGAGTATATTTTAACTTTAAAAATGACCTCATATCTCCACTCTAAATAAAATTTAGGATTTTTAGTATCTTGCAATCAACTATGCTTTATTTAATTTTATATACATTTATTTAGCAATTTAAATATCAAAAGGAATTATTTCACATCATAATAGATTAGAAATATATATGGATTAATATAAATGGTGACCTTCATATTATTATTAATTATCTTATAAATTTATCATTATGATTTGTATTTTAGTATATTGTTAGCTTTAATACCTAATAGATAATTTTAGTCATCCACATAGATAAACATTAAGGAATAATGATTATAGAGTGTAGAGAGTTAAATATTTAGTTTGATATAAATTTTACTCCCTACAAAATCTTTAATTTATAAATTTTTATTTGTTTCAATTCAAATATGAAGCCTTGTTAAAATATATTTAGTAAGTGATATGGAATATTAAATTGGCATTTCACACTGCACAACCATGTTTACTTATTGATCATGTATAATTGTTATAAATTAAACATCATTTCATACATTGAATTTCCCTATTGCAATGTCTTTTAGAATGAGTTGGTATAAGCGAAAGAAGCCTTTATCATGACTCACCGTATTATTTTTAATTATTATTATCAGGAAATGGTTATCTTTAATTTCCTTTCAATTAAAATATATTAAAGCATACTAAGTGTCTTGCTAATAATTTAAATAAATTAGAAACATTAGTATATAAATTATGCCTTACATATGTAAAATATCCATCCATTTACATGTATGCAAACAATAAAAAAAATAAGCCATATTTAAATTAATTTTTTTGACAATTAAATATTTATTAAAATCAAGGGAAAACTCATGATCATTTTACCATGATCATCTCATTAAATTATCACATAATTCATGTTTTATTCTTAGATTAATCAAAATTCAGCTTGTGGACCTATTCATTTATTCATTTGACTTAATGTTATTCTATGTTTACTCTTATACATACAAGATATAAATAAATTAAATCTATAATCCTAAGGTTCATGATATAATAATAACTTTTGGAAAATATAGACAACATAAAATGAAACACTTATAATCCATCTCATGGTCATCAATTCGTAGAGACAGAGATTTTTTAATTTTAAAAGTGGTCATAGTGAGGTTTATAGATCCTTTAATTTATTAGCTTAGATTAATATTTACACATATATATGTTCATTAAATATATAAAAATATTCCAAATTCTAACAATAAGCTATAAATAAATCAAGTAGCATATTTTATCATTAAATAAGTGAAGCCATAAACTAAAATTTGTGACCTCATATACTAAGCCATAAACATGTATGTTTCCTTGTGAGTTCTTGGTATTTGTTAGGTGACGAATGAGTGAGACTTGATATTATATATACAAATACCATTTTAAAATATATCACACTAAATAACATAAGACATCCATAAAGATAAGTTTAATTTAAAAATTAGCTTAATTTTTGGCATTAGACACATAGTTGGAAAAGGGACACCTACATCAATGTAGGTATCTCAATGGGATGCAAATGTCTAGGTGCTAGAAAAAAGGTATATGTCTACTATTGGTAGAGAAGAATAATGATAACATTTGGATAATTTTATGTAGTAGTTAAGGCTTGTTCATTACAAAAATAGTGCTCAAACTAAGAGATAATCAATTTGGCATAAATAGATAGTGAATTTAATACTTTCAATAGTAGAAAAGTCTTAAAATTTTAAGGTAGACTCCTAAGAACTACTTGTAAAATGTACAATAATAAGGTAATATATGATTAAAATTTAGTGCTCACATTTACCACCTTTTATCTATAAATGAAATTTATAGTTTAACTAAAAATAAATACATACCTGGGTGTGTATAAGACACCTTGTCTTTATGTGAGCCCCACTTGAGTTCTTTGTTAATGACCAAAATATAATAGAGAGCATCATAAAGTAAAAAATTGGTGCATCTAATATGAAATTTAAACAACGTGAAATAATTTAAATTAAGGAGAGAAAACATAGGATTACACCTATACATCGATGCCATCATCTTTTATTTTTGAAATTTTATTTAAAAAGATTCATTATTATGAATCCTTAGAGTTGAGATTAGGAAAATTTATAAATATATAAACACATACATACATATAGTGTTTGGAAGACAACATGCCCCCAACCTTGGTGAAAATGTGAGTTTCTACATGACCATTTAGATTATCTCAATTGTGTAACCCAATCATACTTATAACCTAGAATGTATGAGTGATCCATTCAAACCACAATATGTGTGTGGTAATGATGGATGATTTAATCACTCCATCTTATAAATCTAGTAATTTTTTATGATTTAATCAAGTATAAATTATGTTTTTGGTAATATCAATTGAATCAATCACCTTAACCTTACAAAAATGTGAACCAACTGCTAAAATAGATTGACTCAATAAAATTCTATAAAATTCCATCCTAGGTTTGATAATAGTCCATAGTAGTATTCAAAATCTAAAAAATGCTTTGATTTTGCATTTAATGTGCCTTTTTTATGGTATACACACCTTTTATATATATTAAGCTAAAATATGGGTATCATAATGGTACAAATCTATAGAATGTTTCCATAAATGTGTATGTGAGTCATATAACTATGATTTTTATCAATTTTTTTTCCATTCGAATTTTTTACAAGTGTGAAACACATATTTCCATGACATGCCCCCACTAAATTTAGTTAATATTAGAAATGGTATAAGTGTGGATGAAATGTTTACATAAAAATCCCCCAATGAAATCTAAAAAAAATGAAAAATGTGGAGGTTATGTATCTATGACATGCCAGAATTTATATTCTACCCCTCCCTCCCCCCCACATTTTTAGATGAGGGTAATTAAAAATTGGTAGTTACTTTACCTTTAAATTCTAACATAATTACATAATCTATTCATGGATAATGTAGGATACATTACTATAATGTCTAAGTAGATATATCAATGAATTACATATTATTTGATCACATTAAGTCCTTATATGCATGATTTACATCATGGAAATATATAGAGAGTAATAGTATTAGCTCAATAAGAAATCAAGTACACACAAAAGCACTCAAAATTTTAAAAAATTCAATGCTCCAAGTAGTATTCATACAATGGGCATGTTAAAATGTTAAATAATATAAGGGACATCACTTAATAAATTGTACACAAAACATATAATTACATTTTTAAATGTCCACATACAACAAACTATGACATTTATAAATTTTAGAATAAGAAAATATAGGCATGCAGGTTGTAAGCAATGGGGCATATTCAAATTCTCCAAAAAACATGAGAAGAGAAAGGAATGAAAGATAATCATGGAAGTGGAAAAAATAAAATCATGGAATCATAAGCGACCAATGTAAGCATATTAAACTAGTCCCTAGATATATTTCTTAAAAAAAGAAGTTAAGTATATAGAATATCATGTACACTATAAAAGATGTAAGCATGGATAAAGGTATGTGTAAGTACATAATATAAAATATGATAATGGAGAGTGATTATAAAATAATATATCTTGGGTGTATCATGATCAAATAAATTTGATGCTTCAAACATACTTATGAGGTGGTTTGAGTGAAGGCCTAAGATTTGTATTTGCATATATCATGTGCCTAGGTATGATTGTATCACACTCAAAAGGTGTGTGAAACAAATTTGTGTATATGGAAAGAAAAAATATGCCATATACCAATAGGAAACCAATAACATATATGCAAAGGAGATAATAAAACATGAAATTCTTATATATTTTTTTATTCAAAATTTTAATATTTTTGGTAGTTTTGGAATACATTTTTTTTACATTTTTTTGGAATATTTGAAGAAGCATAAGTCTTTACAATTATCCCATCTAAGTGATGATAATTTCAAAGTGATCTAAAATTTTAATATAGTGAAATAAATTAGTGATTCTACCAAGGGGCATATATATGTAATATATCTAAAACTTTAGAACTAGTATAACTATTTATATCCATCATAGGAGTATGAGGTTGTAGAGTAGAAGTAATAGATGTATGGTTTGGTTTAACCCATTTTTTAGTTTTATTTTTTTTTAGTGTATTTATAGTATGGACATATTTAGTTTATTTAAAGTATTTGAATATGTAGAAGTTATCCAATGATCTCAAGATGAGGATCAGAATTTGTGATAAGCACAAGATGTATAACCTTTCCTAAATGAGATGTGTCATATGTGTACATAGTAGAATACATAAATATATCATGATATTTTAGAAATTTTCTACTTTGTATCTTTCTTTTGCATTTATATACAAAAGTTTATCAATTTTTAGTGATGGATTTAATCGATAGTTACTAGAACCTATAGGTACGAATGGATTATTTGGAAAGTTATTGAGATGATCATAACATAGTTTGTTGAACAATTAATTTGAAGTTTGTTTACCATATATATGAGTAGTGAATTTTTCCTATTTTGAAAAAAGGATTGTTGTTGCCTCCTTTTATATTTTGAACATTATATTGGTCAAGTATTTCTTGTTTATTTACCTCTTTTGTTATAAATATTGATTTAATTTATTTGAGTGCACATTGATCTTTTTATTAGTGTTTGTTTACTACTTGTGATTTGTTCTTTAAATTGTTCTCATTTTAGGTTGTTTATATTTTAGGTTGATAAAAGGTATCTTTGAATGATTCTCATAACTATTACCATTATATCCTAGGCCTTGACAATCTTTATTATTAGATATAGAGATATAATCAATTATTCCTTGGGAAAGTTTTCACTTTCCTTGACCATGATTATTAAAATATTGTAGATAATGTTTTCTAATTTTTTTTTAAAAAATTTTGGGTATCATTACAGAAATGTATATTTGAATTATTTTATTAGTATAACTATTTTATTTACAACTAATTTTTTTTATGAATCATCTTTTAGTACCCATATTTGCTTTTTTGGTACTAGTGATTTTAGAGATGTACTCATAATATGATTAGGTTACTTGATTTATGTATCAATGAGATGATCAAAACTATAATTTGTCTTTTTTAAATTGTGACACAAATCAAAATGATAACTTGTATGATGCCAATTCATTTTATGATATGGATAGTAGTATTTTGATCCTTTTATAGGATATGGAGGTGGTAGTTTGTTCATTTTATTTTGAAGCATTTATTTGAGAACATCATTTCAAACATTAGTAAACATTGGTATAACATCTATCTCACTTGATTTGTATGTATTATATGGTATGTATTCATTTGTATATGCAACCTTGTTTGGGATAACATTTCTAGAATAAGAGGCAAATGCCTGGTTAAAAATAACATATTTTGGATTCTCTAAATATGTAATCCTATTTTCCAATGATGTGACCTTAGAATTGATTTTTTTTCAAGATTTATATTAATATTCTAATAATAATGATTTTATCTTTTAGAGATTCAAATGTACAAATGCTATGTACCTCTGATTCAATATGCATGCATTTACCATCTATCTTACCCATTGAATGAGTGATAACATTGACATAATTAGAGGGATGGTAACTATCACCCTCCTAAGGGTTAAAAAAATAGGTTAGTTATTATTTAAACAAGATTGGTAAGGATAATTTTGAGTTTTATATTGATTAGGATCATTATCTATTTTAATTTTTTTTAAATTTCTAATAATGTATATAAGACAACAAACAATGATAATAATGAAATATTAGAAAGAAAAGTACTCAATGGATATATAGATAATCAACACAATTTGGGGAAAAGAGAGTCTAATTTTTAAATTATAAAATATAAGAAATAACTAATCCAAATTAGAAAACTTAGTAAATTAGGAACCCTAGGTCAACTAGGGTTTGGAGACAAAAGGTCATGGTCACCATAATGTGATAAATGAAAAAAATATATAAAGTGATTGATTAATAATTTTTTTATTAAAAAATTAGAAGAGAAGAGATATTTTGATAGTGTTCAGATGGATTCTACCTATTTTGGATAGTCACCATTGATCCAAACCTAACACTAAATATTGGACTCTCAAGTTAATGGTTGACATGTGATAGTATAATAGTTCATTATTATTCCGTGTGTGTGTGTGTGTGTGTGTGTGTGTGTGTGTGTGTGTGTGTGTGTGTGTGTGTGTGTGTATCTATCTATCTATCTATGTACACACACACACACACACACACACACACACACACACACACACACACACACACACACACACACCCATCTCTCTCTGTGTGTGTGTGTGTGTGTGTAGACACACATACATATATATTGATAAAAATATAAGTTCAAGTTGAAAAGAATTTATAGAGGTGGTGTGACTCCCCTCTATATAAATGGGAAATTAGTATATTTTGTTAACTATGTTTATGGTGGTAAGATTGAGATAGAGTTTATTGAAAGTAATGATATAGAGGGCCACCCCATATATAGAGCTAAATATAAATTTAGATATAATAGATATGGATAGGGAGGCTAAACTAGTTGGTGTGGTTATTCTGTCTAAAATAAAAGAATATTCAAATCTTTGGTATGTTTTGATATCAAGGGTGGGCACTTCACCATTTTGTAAAATAATAAAATTTGGCTCTCTTGATACGAAGGATCTATATCTACATACACTATTCCATCATCTCTATCCTATGATATGAAGTGGGCCATATTAATATCTTAGATCTATGCCTAAATCAGGCCACTGGATGTCTAGATGGCTATGATCATTGGCTATTAAATGAAAGGAATCACCTATGAAATGAATGTATGAATGATGAAAGGCCCTAATTGACTATTTGATTAGGGGCCCTAATTGGCCCACTCAAATTTGATGGAAATAGTCATTCTAGATGGTCGGTGGTCTATCTTGAAGATGTAGACATCTAATTCTTATAACCATTGTGATGAAAATATCAATTTAACGAATATTCTACAATAATGCACAATCTAGCCTAAAATCACTAGATATATGGTATATCATTTTAACTTATCACATAAAGGTGCCGATTTTGGCCAATGTATCCCTGAATGTGGTAATGCATTCTATTTGGTTATTATATTTTCTTAAATCACTTCAAGCCAAATTTAAACCATGTAAAATAATAGTCTAGACCACCAAATTCTTCTAATTCAGCAACATATATAATCTGTATGTGTTATTTTGGATCCGTAATACCATAACTAGGGTGTTTTTCCATACATAATTGACTCTTATGATTATATTCGAGTCAAATTATGACTCAGTAAAATGACATTTCTAACCATGTTTATTAACCGTGCAACAAATTTATAAATAATTGCTGAAAATTAATAAATGTCACATAAGCAAATTAAACCAAATAAAGAGCCTAAGTGAAAATTCCATGAAAATTGTTGAACATATATTTATTTACAAATCATTCCTCAAATATGCATCATCTTATGACATCATCAATTGGGTGTCATCCATAGACCATTAATGGCATAAATATCATGCTTAATCCCTCTTATGCCTCATAAATGCCCCATTGTTCTAAATACTAATTGGTATATTTATGGCCACACATATTGAGTTCAACAAGTATGGTCATGGCTGATTCTAAACAATCTTGAAAAGATATAAATAAGTGAGCCAAGGCCATCATTTGTAGGTTTGAATTGTGCAATGTTATTATGCAAAATTATCTCTATAAAGCTTCACCCATTTTCAAAAATTGATCAATATTATGAGCCTAATCCATTAATAACCTAAGAAAAGAGGGAGTAGCATGCTAATATTCATTAACAGAAACTTGGAGTACCAAATATAAGAAAAAACACACTTGTTGGGAACTCTTGGAATGAGGGACATTATTTAGAAGGTTTGATATATTCCTTCTTAAAATAACTCATAGAATTCATTAAAAACACCCCTTGAGGGAGTAATATTTATGTTTTAGTGTCTATATACTTCTCTATATATGTTTTCTTGACTAACACATGGAATAACATATCTCATAATCTTATTATATATTTTAGCATGCCTAGTGGCACTTGTACCCCACTTAAGTCTTTATGTCTTCTAATTTTGCATTTAGATCCTCTTTAGAGGATGTTTTTCACTTATTTTTCATGTATTATATATATTCTTAGCTTATTTGAAAAATGATAGGATCGACATATAAAATGGAAAGAACACCCTAGAATTCAGTCGAATTGACCTAAACATTAGTGAGAATGGCCTTTGGAATATTGAAAATGCATCCATGAACTATACAATCATTTTATTTTCTCTTTGTCTACTTATGTGTTTTACAAGATCAATAAGATCACACTATGCATCAATGGGATCACACTATGGATTGATGAGATAGTATTATGGATTGGTGAGATAAAAAAATGAAATTGCAAGATCATCTGAAACCATAAATTGATAGGAAAATTTTATTTATTTTTATAAGTTTTATAATTTTGATGGAAATGCCATGTACTTTAGTGAGAATCCTCTGTTAATTAGTGATATAACCTTATCCATTGGTGAGATCATAAGATAGAGTCTTCTCTACTTTTTCCTTTTAATTGGATTGATCTATAGAATGGTAGGAACACACTATGGGATGATGAGACTGATATGTGGATTGATGAGACCTACCTGTATAAGAAATTAGAGACCTAAAATAATTAGATACATTTTTTATAACAATTTCACACCCTAGTTTTAGACTTTTACAACTATTTTTTAGGAATTAAGTCACTTAATTTCCATTTCATAACCAAGAAAATAAAAATATCATTACATACTTGGTTTTGGTATCATAAAATGAACTCTCACTTTGTTAAATACTCTTAAGAGTTACTTTTTTATGCTTTTTTTTTGAAGTGTGTGTTTTAATCAAGATAAGTGTTACATGTATGCTCTCCCCCCGTCTCATTTTAAGATATTGTGTGACCAAAAGTTCTCATTATTTTAATTTGGTGACTTGTCCAAGGGTGTGAAAATAAATTTGCTAAAGCCCTCCCCAAATTCATATGATTTGGTTGACCCAAAAATAAGCATAAAGTCTTATTACTTATCTTTAATTTTATATACTTTATCTTGTGGGTAGGAGTTCAAAGCCTCTCCAAGGTTTCTCTAGGGAAGTAATGACTAAGAAATCATCTCCCAACATAATTTCATCCCCACTCAATGGTTGGGTATATAAATTGAGTGTGACCCATTAAGATGCCTATTTCATCGATTAAATATGTTTCATTAGTGGTACTTGGCCTCAGAACATAGGGCCAAATCAGACATCATACTATACTGAGTAATTGACTAATGTAGTGGTTATGAAGATGAAAAAACCTTTTCACAACAAGCCAGTTGACCTAGATCTAGTTGGCATGAGCATCTCTAGTGTTTTCCACACTTGTGACTATCTAGACGTGTAAATATTTAGGTTTAGATAAACCCCAATTGCTATGGACATATTATTGATGCAAGGGGAATATCCCAAAGTTACACGTCACCATAAAAAATATGGATAGAAGAGGGGGCCTAAAAAACCATACTTTTCATATGCTTTTATTTTTTGGATTAATATTTTAAAAATCCTATCAAGTGCATGTTTATGGATAGAATTCAATAGTATGATGAAACCTTATTAGTTTTAGGATTTATTACCTTAAACATAGGTGTTTTTGTCATTTTATCCTTTACATGGAAGGTATGTATTTTTAAGTCTAAGACTATTTCTATGAAATCAAAACACATAAAGAAATGAAACACATGCTATATTTCATATCTATTAAATAAAGAGGTGATATGTTGACCAAATCAAATTTAGAAACGTAGTATATTATATACTTCCAAGATGATGCATTACTCTACCCAATTTTATATAAATTCTTACCTCATATTAGTTTTAATATACTGATATGATTTTTTCATATTACCATTATGTTTTCCAATTGAAAACCATTCAAATCAGGTCCATTTGGACCAAAATCTAGTTTGGGATCAATTGTCTATGTCAAGGTTCATTTTTGAACCCACATACCTTTTGTAATCCAAGTTATGTCTAATGAGGGTTTATATTTTTAACCCATATACTTAATATATCTAATACAATCCAATTCATATTCAATTTGAACCACATTTTATACCATACTCTATTTCACTAGACAAATACTACCTTTTTTGGGGGCATCTTTTTAGGACTAATACTACCCTTTCTAGGGGTATCTTTTTTGGACTGATATCACCCTATTTGGGACTAATTTTTACTTACTAAAACAATCCATTATGATTTTCATATACCAACCCAATTTTCCTCCTTCAGCTTGCATGAGCAACCAAGATTCACAATGGTCAAAAGATACCATTCTAGTTTATCCTCGTTCAACTTGGGCAAGCAACTAGGGTCTGTAGTGCTCAAAGGTTACCATTCTAGGTTATCCTCCTTTAGCTTCTACCAGTAACTAGGCTCCACACAACTCAAAGGTTACCTCTATAGATTATCCTCCTTTTAATTACATGAGAAACTAGGATCTATAGTATTCAAAATTTACCATTAGAAGTTATCCTCCTTTGACTTGTATGAGCAACTAAGATCCATAGTGCTTAAAGGTTACCATTCTAGATTCCCCTCCTTTAGACTGGACAATCAACTAACTTCCACAACACTAAAGAGTCACTATTTGAGGCCATCCTCCTTTTTCTTGAACCCATTCTTTACTTGTTAATAGTATTTATTAAACCCATAGTTGAGGTACTTCAATTAGATGATCCAGTCTTTATTGATCCCTTATTCAATAGTCTTATTTGTGGAAAGCCAACTATTGAACCAAAAGCCATTATTAAAACTATCCTAACTATTCCCTACTTTATAAAATCCGTGTTGGTATTCAAGTCATAATAGAACCAACCATTACCTCTTCAAGATCCATCTTTTAAACACCATAATGTGTTCAATATTGATAGTTTACACCCAGGTATAAACCAAGCCTATGATGTTATTATTGGAACATCCATTTTTGACATGCCAACCTATGATAAATTTCGTTTATATCCTTTCCTTTTTGTTGATGAAACTCACATTGATAAGCTAGTCTCTACGGACTTGTCTCTGTACCTTTTTCCTCTCATTAAGTAGTCTCACTTTGACAAGCCAATCTCTTTTAAGTCACCCATCGACTTGTTCCATATCCTCGAGGTGCTTTAACTAAATTAGATAGACAATGTTTAACCCTTCTTAGATGAATCTATTTTTAAATATCCCATTATCTCATCATAGGCTATTAACTATCTAAAATGAAACATTTAATAAAACATTTTTATCAAAGCATCCATAATGAAAGAAAAATATTAATTAGACTTAATTTCTATTTTTGAACAAATATAAGATTTACCATTGTAAGTATAATCAACATCAACCTCTTCATTGGATTTATATTCCTTTGAGTTAGATTCATCTTTGGAATCAGAATATAGTCATGGTTATTACAACATTGGTTACACTTGGCTTGTAGATCAATTTGAATATATATTTATCCTTCTATGGTTTTTTAGGATGATTAATTCATCATTAACACAAGTTATCCTAGTATCTTCTATGAGGATTATGATGCCTCTTCCTATACTATTACTATGTCATCTATCATTAACACAACCTAACATATACATTATACTAACATTCAACCTCTCATGAGTGTTGATTGGGACCAACAAAATCACACATTATTAAACTACATCCATGGTAACTTATGAGGTATAAAATATCAAGGGTACCATGACCACATTCATGTAGAAGAAAAATCTCCTAGTGAAACGTTTTTTAAGGGACTAGGAGGAAATCAAAATCCAAACTCAGTATCTTTTAGTGAAACCTTGTTTGAGAGTTTATAAGGCAATCTAAGTAAGAATTCAACATTCCTTATTAAATTTTTTTAGAGGTGGTGTTAGAAAATCAAGATAATTTTACTGGTGAACACCTCTTTGAGGTGTCGATAGATGAAAAAAATTGTTATTCAATACATAATGAAGACATTATAAAAAATAACAATAGTATAGCATCAAATCTACAATATAACCAGATGGTCGCTACTCTTAGGCCTAAATAACATAAAAATTAAGTGGTCCTATTGAGATCATATTCATAAGTCTTTGGCCCTACAACAACAAAAATTATGATGAATATGAAATCATCAACATTTCATCTGTCTAAAAATATCAATCTTTATTTGTCGCCTAACCATTATACATTCCATTATCATCCACCTTTACATTGTCAAATTAGTCATATCATCCAAATCAGTCATACTTTACTTCTAAGATATTATGGAGCCATATTCTCTCAAAGTTTGAAGGAAATAAAATCAATGAGCAATGAAGATCACAACAACACTCTTGTAGTCCAAATCTATAGTAGGTTCTTGATAGAGCAACTATTTATGAGAGGTGCAAGATGCAACTTAAACGTTTGATTATTCTAGTTGTACTATATGTTGATTAGAACATGCATCTCCACATCAATAGGAAAAACACAACCATACCTTTACCTTACCAATTACCTTAAAATTTTCATTTTGTATTTTCCTTACAGTTGTTTCATACCCTACCATTTATGTTTCCATTTTCAATTACCATTTGACTTTCCATTGTTTCATACCCTACCATTTAACTAACCTTATCACTTAGGGTAAACCTTATTACCATTACATCCAATGGACATATCATAATATTATTTATCTCATACCCTATACCATTTTACCATACCTTCTTGATTGACAATTTTTTTTTTAACCTACTCTACCAAAACCTTTTAAAATTAGTTCCATTAATGTTTTTGGCAACACCCTTGAAGGGATTCCAATCTAGTTTCAACAGTTTTAAAATTTTCTATTTAAATAGAATTTTTTGAAACTAGTATGATAGTGAATCTAAAAATTACATGTTTTATTTACACTTTATTGGTGCCACTAATAATAACTACCTTTGGGAAAATCAATATTCCACCTATTATTACTAATTATAACTACCTATGGGAAAATTAGTATCACTAACACATGTTGTTGTTTCTTAATTATAATATCATATGGTTAATTAGGAACAACACCTTTACTACACATTTACACATCAAATTACCCTTAATATTGTATTTTTAATTACCATTTGATTAAATTCATGAACTTACTGTTACTTGGTTGGTTATCACCTCCTTTTGTGTGGGTGGAACTACAGTGATTTTAGGTCTTAATGGAACTATATAGGCATCTATACACATTAAGGTCAGATTAGCCACCCCTAAGCCATGCTCTCTCCATCTATTGAGTTAAAATATTTGATATGCTATTATTCTCAATCGATTTTATATGCTTATAAATTTATTGAAACATTTTCAAATAACCTAGAAAATTCTAAAACCACACTTTCTTTTTTTCTTACACTCGCTTCTTTATGAGATCATTCCCATATTTCTTCTACATGTTAGTCATGTTTTATCATCATAATTTTTTTCTATCTCTGATCCTAGGAGAATTAAATTTTTCCTTAAATTCATGTTAGATATTGTGTCCATGGAACTATGTAGGTAGTCTCCACTTTTATTGTGCATTTAGAGTCAGATCGACTAGCCCTTCTTTTTCTTCTATTCCCCCTATCTTGTTGGTTTGTTTCATTATCTCTTGTAGCGTAGAGGAAATATTTATCACCTTTTTTGTGTCAATATTACCATATATCTTAGGGGTAGCTTTGTACCCATTATCGTTAAATTTTCATAATGTCATCATTTCCTAGATTAGGGGTCACCCTATCATGAACATAATGCCTATCTTACATGTACACTAATGATTTATATTTTATTTATCATAACATTATGATTAACCATTATTTTTGTGTTACTATTTATTTATATTTTTAAACATACATACTAATTAATTAATTACTTAATCTTATTGTTTTATGTTCTTATGTGTTTTGTTATTAAGTTATTAGCTTATTTTGGGTGTTGTGTCTGAATTCATTTTGTAAACCTTTTTGAGTTTGGAATTAAATTATGCTTGAATTATTTACATTTAAATTTGAATTGTTTTATTAATTATTGATTTGTCAGTACATTCTTATTCCTATTTATGTCTTTATAATTCATATCTTGATTGTGAGTTGGTTACATTATGTATTTGAAACCTTTTTTTTAATTTTTAATTTGATTTTTCTTGTTTAAATGTAAATAGTTGTAACTCTTGTTTGGGTATTTTTTATCACTATCCTTAGTTATAAATATTAACATTTAAACTATCCAATCACAATCAAAATACAATGGCAGTATAGGTCGTTCATACTTATGATGGATAATTTCAATTGTTAATGTAAACACCAGGTGATCTAAGTCCAACAGTCAATGTAACAAAAAAAACCATCTCTAAAGGCATTATCTTGCATATCCACTACCTAACATGATATCAAAATTGAATATTGGTCCATATTTATTCTATTTTTCATTACTCATTCCACATTTTTCCATATCCTAGGACAACTACATTTTCTTTAACTCCATCTAGAATATGTATGGAGCGCTTAGATATATGAAATATTTTAGGTAAGCTCTACCATGATTATTCTTCCAATTATATCTTTCCTTACTTTGTGCATCCTCAAATGCTTGGTTTTTTTGGTTTGTTCAATCATTATACCCTCCCATATATTTTTGTGCCCACTCATATTTAATCTATGAAATATTCTATATCCTTGAGATATGCTTCCCAATTTTCGCTACTGGGGAACAATATTTAGACCAATCATTGATCCAATCATCCCTAAACGGGATAATCAATTATCTATGGTCAAAATCAGTCCTACTAGGGGAAAACCAATTAACCAACTGATCAAATCCTCTCTAATGGGGCACATTATTAATTAATTGACCTCTTTTCTCTAGAGCAATGATCTCATTTTTATCATAATTCTAAGCTCTGCTACTTTTGCCCTCTTTCTATAAATTCAATGTATGAAACTTATCTCAGGGTCTATCATTACCTATGACCATAAATTTCACCCTCCTTTGGGTATGCAAAAGTTTGCCACTTCAATTTTAGGATATTATTCTTCTAATTTCCCCCACCTAGGGCCCCATTATATTTTATTCAATTTTCTATCATTAGGAACCAATGTGTGAAAGAATTAGCTCATATGTATTTAATCTCATCCTTGGTTTAATGTCAATTTTTTTAAATTTTTTTAGAGTTCATCCATCTATTCCATCCTTACATGCTCTTTCAAGGGGGCTTAATTCGTCACTAATTATTTCTTCAATCATTACATTCCAACTTCATAACATCTTTTTAATTCTTTGAAAAGTGGTTGCTTCATTTAATATCTTTCCATGACTTCTCAAATAGGAAAAAAATGTAGACATATAATTCCTATCACTATTTTTATGTAATTTTAAATCTACACAATATTCTATGATAATGGATAATTTGGGCCAAAATCACTAAAAACATGCTAGATCATTTGAACTTGTCATGTATATTTGTCAATTTAGGCCAATATACCATTGAATAGGACAATGCATTTATTATGATTATTATCTTTTTATAAATAAAGTTAAGTCAAATTTTGACTACACAAAATGACACTTTGGACCACTAAATTAATCTAATTTAGTAACACATATCATGTGCATGTGTTATTTCATGTCCATAATACCCTAACTGGGGCATTGTTTCATACACAACTGACACCTTCTTCTGATTATACTCTAGTCAAACTATAACTCAACAAAATAACATTAATGACTATGTCGATTAAGAATGCATTATATTTATAAATAATTATACAAAGTTAATCAAAATCACTTAGGCAAATTAAACTAAATCAAGAACCTAAGTGAAAATTCCATGAAAGTTGTTGAATATCTATTTATTAGAAATTCATTCCTTAAATTTGCATCATCTGATGACATCTTCAATGGGATGGCATCCATAGACCACTAATGGCATAAATATTAGGATTAATCCCTCCATGTCTCATTAATTCCCTACTATTTAAAATATTAGTGGGCATATTTATTACTTATCCCTCAAAAATTGAATTGATCTATGGTCACACATCTTGATTCCAAGATGGATGGTCATGGTTGATTTTAAACAATCTTGAAAATTTATAAATAAGTGAGCCAAGGCCACCATTTTAAAGATTAAATTGATTAATGTTATTATGTAGAATTATTTCCAAAAAGCATCACCTATTTTCACAAATTGCTCAATCTTGTGAGCCTATGCCATTGTTTTACTAGGAAATGAGGGAGAAGCATGTTGGTATTCATTGATGTAGACTTAAATAATTTCTAATAAAAAATCAATAATTACTATAAATCAAGAATTTAATTAAGATATATGAGAGAGGGTTTTTAATAAAACATATTTTATGATGAAACCAACAAAATAAATACAAAATAAGTAAATTATTCACCTTGTATGATAATATCTAATTATAAAATATTAAAAATATATATTGAATTTGGGTGAATAAAAATTTGTTTTTTAGTATAATAAAATGATTATAAAATACCTCAAAGGAATATTAAAATGGAGTTATTTAAATGCCAAAATGTACAAATCAAGGTAGTATAAAATTTCAAATGTATGAACATGAATCTCGGTAACAAGAAGAGCATAAAATATATGGTAAAGTTTTAAATATTAAAATCAACCACAACAACCTGAAACACTAGGTTGTTGGAAACCATATATTAGACTAGGTTTGCCATGTAAGACTTAGAGGTTAGGTCTACCAAATGTTTAACCTATAATTTAATAAGAGGCGTTATCAAGGGTTAAGAATATATTTATGAATATGCATAAGGTTTCTAAGTAGATCTATAGCATCCAAATTATTTTTTCAAACTTGAAGATATAATATTTTAAACTTATAATATTGTGATATGCGAAAAATATAAAGTATAACTATTGTTTGATATTTTAATGAATTGAAAATATGAGTAATTTTTGGGTTTACTTTTCACATGAATCTCTATATTTAAACAATATGGAAGTGAATTAGATTAGTATCCTTAAATAAACATCATAATTTGTAAGTATTCACTCTATGGATAGATGTTTGTGTTGTATCTAGATAGTTGCATCGACACTAGTATTTGAAATTGAGTTAGGTGTACAGTATTAAAAAATAAATAGATGATTTTATATTTTTTATTACCTTTATTCCAATGTATATATATCATGTGCATAGGTTTTATGTCTTCATTAAATTATCAAACTGTAGCTTCCTTAGTCTTAGAGTGACTGTGATAAAAGTGGGTTATTTTGTACAGAATGAGAAGCTACTATAAGGACCCCATTATTAATGGGAACTACCTACATAATAATTACTCTTGAGATGATTTTAAACTTATATAGCTCTCTCATAGTTGTATATTGTTTGTGATTAATGATTTATTGTGCGATAATCAAGTATGTAGTGTGACATATCTAGTAATTGGAATAATATCACTCATGGTATCCTCATTTAGTACTTTATACATATAAGAATATTTCTGATATGATTGATATGGAAATAGGAATGAATAGGGTAGGTTTTCTCACTCCAATGCTAGATTGAGTGTTTTTTGGTAAATTATTTTTTGAGTTCATAGTATTTTCTAGATGAGGAATGAATGAGGGTTGGTATTATATGTATACCAATCCATTTTAAAAATATATCACACTAAATTAATTATTATGATGATAAGAATATGTTTTATTTATAAATTAGATGAATTTTAGGTAATGGAAACATAGTTGTAAAAGGGACATGTGTCGATGTAGGCATATAGATGAGACACAAACTATAATAGAAGAACATGTTGAAAGTATAATAGAAGGAAAATAATCAAGTTTAGAAAATTATACATAGTATATAAGGTGTGGACATTAGAATAAAAGAGGTTGGAGTAAGAGATAAGAAATTTAGCACAAAGAGATAGTAAACATTAGCCTTTCAATAAGTAGAAGGTTTTACAACTTAAGGGTATAAACATGATAGGTATTTCCCAAATGTACAAGACTAAGGTGATATATAATTTTTAATTAGTGTCTATATAAACATTGTTAAATCTTTAAAAATAATTATTATATGATTATAATTTTGAGATAGAACTAACTAATAATGCAAGAAAGGTTTTTATTTCCAAAAAGACCTAAAAATTATTTTTAGTGTCATCACATAACATACTAGTTGTTGACATATTTTAATATAAAAAATTGTATGACATGATATATACATATTACATTGAAGGATTTGGACATAGATATATAAAAAATATTATATTTTAACATGGTTTAGAGCTTACTTAAAGATTACTATTTTGGGGCTATATCAATACTTGTCTAGTATTAGAGAAATTCCCTGGCCTCCCCATGACCATTTACTTTATAAATATATAAATGTCAAAAGGCATGAGGAGGCCAAGGAATTTATATTTTGGGTTTATATCAATTCTTATCCAGTAGCAGAGAAATTCTGTTGACTCCCCATGATCATTTATATTATAGATTATATATAATGTAAATGGTCATTGGAAGCCTAGGGAATTTCTCTACTACTAGACAAGCAATGATATAGCCCCAAAATAGTAATATTTAAGTAACCTCTAAGCCATGCTACATTTTTAGGTGAACATCCATAGTTATAATGGAGGTTTCACATATCATGATTTTAGGAGTTTTAAAATTTTAATAGAGGTGCTCAATATTATAATCTATCCCTAGATTCATATCACATGAGACCTAAAAACCTATATTTTGTCCTCTTTTATGTTGACAAATGTCTACTAGGGAGATGTTATTGTAGTGAATCTTTGGGGTTGTCAAACTTACTACTAAATTTGTTCATGATTAATTTGAGCTCTTTCATCGATCAATGAATCATTCTCACACATTTTTATTCCATCATTACTTTAGCTGACCTCACTTTTATACGATCAATGACAATGGTGGCAATATTTGAGATATTATTCACACAAGTCAAGATTATAGGATCTATTTATAATTTTTATTTAATCCATGAAATAAGTTATCCTATGAAATATGTATCTAAATCACATTTAAAAGAATGGAATTTTTAAATTTTTCATTGAACTTTGATCTCCCCTAATTGGTGATCATGTCAACCATTCTTAAATATACACAATGAATGGTTCTTTTAATGATGGTATATGTTTACGACTCCCAAACTAACACGTTTTATTAAACCAAGATGATGCAAAGAAAGAGGCCAAACTTTCATAAGCCATAAATTTTGATGCATAGATCCATTTGAGCCCATCTTCATTCCAAAATGACCATCTCAAAAATTTCAATATGGCCATAACCTTACCATCTAGTTATAGTTTGTTTTTGATAATTTTTAGGGGCCATATGTGACTATCTAAGGGTCTAAAACTGTAGTTTAATATTTTTTTTTTCTAAATTTAAAAATTATCTATTTATGTAACCAGACTTGAACATCAGTTTCAATTCATTTGATAAGTTAATTTTAGTTTTTTTTTTCTAATTTTCTGAGATTTTTAGATATGCACATGCTTGTATTTGAATCTTACAAAAGATAGAAGCTAGTATAAATAGTAGGGCAAGTTTTATTTATTTTTAGAATTCTAAATTTTGCATATCATGTCTAATTTTTAGTTGAGCCTTATTTATGCATGTTTTTTTAAATTATTTTAAGGATTTAATATCAATCAATACTAGTTATTTTATATAATTTTGGCCTATTATACTTTTATTTCTCTTGATAGTATTTAGGTTCATTATTTGGTATCATAAAAATTTTTAATCTTGGAGATGTAATAGATGGTGATAGGAATTAGAGGAAGAACTTAGGTCAAACATAGTATGCAAGAGATATAAAGGTGATTATAATAATTAATTGAGATCATTGTGAATCAAAGACAAAGGACAATATAAGATGATGTAGAAGATAACATAGACCATGAATAATAAATTCTTCAAAAGAAGTAACAAAAAAAAATGCCATCAATGGAAAATAGTTAGGCTAAAGATTTAGAAGGAAGGAAATAATGAATAAAGTTTGTCATTATATACTATGGTGTAATTTTAAAACCAAAAGAATTGATACATTAGATGAACAACATGGATATCTTTTTAAAATAGAGAACTATGGGAGAAGACAAGAAGGTAAAGTTTCATGTACTAAATTGAAGGGTCATGCAATGATTTGGTGGGGTCACTATAAAAAATAAAGATAAATAAAGGTAAATATAAGCTCAACTTATTAAAAATAATATATAAGAAGCTGATGGAGAAATTTATTCCTGTGGATTATGCACTAACCCTGTACAAAAGATTTCAAATTTTGAAATAGAAAGATAAAAGTATATAAGAGTATATAGATGAATTTTAAAATACTTCCATATACATGGACCATAAGGAGATAGAAGATAATATGTATGCAAAGTATGTAAATGAATTAAGGTTTTGTATTCAAGAGGAATTAAGCATGCATAAACTACTTTGCATGGAGGAAGCTTATCAATTAACATTAAAGGTAGAGGAAAAAAAAATAAACAAAATTATAGAAGAACATCGATTGGGAAAAGAATAAAATAATCCAATCATATAACAGAATGAGGTGGATTTAATACCACTAGAGTAGAATCATCACCTGGTGAAAAAATACAAGAGGATAATAGATAAATATTTCAATACCAACAAAGAGGAAGATGATTTTAGAGAGGATAAAGTTATGGTGGTGGTAGAGTATGGAATCCAAATCAATGTATGTCTTATATTTTTTATAGATGTGAATAATAAGGACATAGATAATTTGAGTGTCCACACTACAATAATAATGAAAAGAGGTAAGAGGATAACCCAAGAGTGAATTTAGTTGAAGCTAAAATAGATGAGAAAAATACTAAAGTTACAATAGTATATATTGGATAGAATCTCATGATGAGAAGAACAATGTATGCTCCAAGGAAATAACATGTGTAGAATAATAAATGTTAATGATGCATGGTTCAGGACAAATATATTTAAAATAATAATTACATTAGGAATTAATATATACAAAATAATAGTAGATGATGGTAGATGTGAAAATATGGTTTTTAATATATGATCAATAAATTAGGCTTACATTGTGTAAAACATCCTAATCCCTATTGGATTTCCTGTCTTAAGAAAGGAAAAAAAGTTACATTACACAAAAAGTGCTTAACCAAATTTTACATAGTGAAAACATATAAGGATTAAATATGGTGTGATGTTATACCAATGGGTATATATGACATGTTATTAGGAAGGTCATGGTAGTTTGATAAAAAAAATTAGTTCATGATGGAGTAAAAAATACATATAGTTTATGGAAAAGTGGTATGAAGATAGTTGTGTTGCCTCTAAAATAATACGGGTAGGCTGGAAACATGCTGACTATAAAATAATTTATCAAATACTTGATGATGATGATGATGATGATGATGATGATGATGATGATGATGATGATGATGATGATGATGATAGGTTGATGTTATGTATTAGTCAAAAATAAATATGACACACAAGTGGTGTATGTACTAACAAAAACAATATTAAAATTGAAATAATATGTATATGTTATACCTAATAAGTTATCATATCGTTTACCATAAAATAGAGATATTCAACATCACATTGCTTTGATTCTAAGATTAGTTCTACTAAACAAATAAAGTTATAGGATGAGTCAAAGAGAACATGCAAACTTAAATAAACATGTTATCAAATTTGTGAGGAAGGGAGCAGTAAGGAAGAGCATGAGTCCATGTGAAACACAAGTGTTTTCAACTCTAAATAAATATGGAGGGTAGATGATATGTGTGGATAGTAGATCAATCAAAAAAATTATAATCAAGTATAAGTTTATTATAACTCATTTAGATGATATTTTGGATGTTATTATAGGATCACAATATTTTATCAATATTGATATAAGGAGTGGATATTATAAGACTCATATTCATAAATTAGAAGAATGGAAAATGACATTCAATACTAAAGATGGTTTATATGAGTAGATGGTGATGTCATCTAGGTTATCTAATGCACCCAACACTTTTATGAGGGTGATGAAAAAATTTCTAGGAGAATATATTGGTAAGTTTATGGTGGTTTATTTTTATGATATTTTAATATTAAATAAGACTAAATAAGATCACTTATGACATTTGAGAATGGTATTATAATTTTTAGTAGAAGATAAGCTCTATGTCAATTTGACAAGTGCAAGATTTTGAAAATTAGTTTAGTTTTTTTTATATATTTAGTTTCATCATATGTTTTAAGCATTAATGAATAAAAGTAAACAAAATTTTTGAGTGGCCTATTCTAAAGAGAATTATATAGGTCAGAAGTTTCCATGGTCTAGTAACTTTTTAAAAGAAAATAATTAAGAATTTTAGTAGTATTGTTTCACCAATAAAAAATTATAGAGAAAAAAAAATCTGTGGACAAGGGAAGTACCAAAAATCTTTGAGTTGTTGAAGAAAACAATTATAGAAAAGCCTATGTTAGCATTACCATGTTTTATCAAAGTGTTCGAGGTTGATTGTGATGCTTCATTTATGGGAATACATGTTGTGTTGAGTAAATAAAGGAAGCCAATATCATATTTCAAAGAGAAAATAAATGAATTAAGAACAAATTATTTTATGTCTCATGTTAAATTTTATGCCACTACACAAGCATTACGACATTGGAGGCATTACTTGGTTCCTAAGGAGTTTATCCTATTTATTAATAATTAGGCATTCAAGTATGTGAACACTCGAAAGAATTTAAATAATAGGCATGAAAATTGGGTGTGTTTGTTGTAGGATTATACTTTTGTGTTGAAGGATAAATCAAGAAAACTAAATTAGGTAGTTGATACTTTTAAGTGAGTAGGGTTGATAACTACTATGGTGAGTAAAGTAGTTTAATTTAAAATTATTACATATATGATATTGATCCATATTTATGAAAGATAGTTGAGAAATCCAAGAATCAATTGATAGGTGATACATGTATATGATGAGTATCTTATGCAAGATGCTTATCTCTTTAAATGGAAATAATTATGTATTACAATTGGGTCTCTAAGAGTTAATATTATAAGATAATTACACATTGGTGGTATGGATTTACATTTTGGTTAGACAAAGATAATAAATTTGGTGGATGATAAATATTTTTGGGTAAAGATGAAAAGACATGTAAAAAAAATGTTTCAAAGTGTAGGATATGTTAGGTGGTGAAAAGACATGCAAAAAATATAGGGTTGTACATGCCATTACTAATTTCAAGAGGACCATGGATTGATTTGAGTATGGATTTTGTGTTGTGATTACTAAACACACACATAGGTAACGCATCAATTTTAATTTTTGAAGATAGGTTGTATAAGATTGTTCATTTTATTATATTTAAGAAAACAAATGATGACACTAGAGTTGCATAATTATTTTTTAAGGATATTATGAGATTGCATGATGTTCAAAAAATTATTACATCAAACTGGGACAAAAAATATCTAAGTCATTTTTGGAGGACTTTATGGATAAATGTGGGGAGTAAGCTACAATTCAGTAGTGCATACCATCAATAAACATATGGGTCAGCATAAGTTGTAAACATGATCTTGGAAAATTTACTGAGATGAATAGTTAGAGAAAAGACAAAGCAATGGGTATTAGAGTTACCACACAATGATTTTACATATAATAATTTAGTGAGCATATCAATAGGGAAATCAACATTTCAGATTGTTTATGGAAAAAATCCTATCAGTGTTTTAATTCTTTTATAGTTACCAATTGTAGAATGAGTTGGTGGTGATGTAGATGCACTTGAAGAACATATATAATAGTTACAAAAAGACTTAAAAATAAAGTTATAGGAGAATAATGAAAATTATAAAGTAGCAACATACTCAAAATAAGGTCCAAATATTTAAATAATGAGATTTAGTGATTATTTACTCAAGGAAATAGATGTCATTAAAAGGCACATATAATAATGTTAAATTACATTAATGTTAGACCATGTAAAATTATGAATAAAATCAATGACAATGCTTATGAGGTGAGTTTAGCATATAATACTAATATCTCTCTAGTATTTATTATTTTATATGTATATGATTACAATGGATAAGATGGTGAAGGTGAATAACATGAATAAGTACATTGGAAGCAACAGGTGCCAAAGAAGAATAAAGAAAATATAGTACAGGTCC